>PVHP010006322.1:0-61010 GCA_004024765.1 Zapus hudsonius | reverse complement strand
TTTCCTGGTTGGTTACCGCTTTGGGGCCACATCCCAGATCCAGCCCTCATTCTAGGACAGCCATATGTTCCCTTTTATGGAATCTTTTTTTTCTTTTCCTGGGTCTTTATCACCAGGCCTCCTTTAGGGAGGGGGAGGCCAATCTAAAGTGAAGCTAGTTTTACAAAATGGAGTTTCATCTATAAAATGGATTCTTCAAGACTACATAGTGAATTCCAGGTCAGCCTGGGCTAGAGCGAGACCCTACCTTGAACCCCCCCCCAAAAAAAAGAATGAATAACTTGCTAGGTTCCCCTTTGCTGTGGAACACACAGCTTTTGGGGTAAAGGCCAGAATCCTGGGCTTCTAGTCACCAAGAACCTTGTTCGTATTGGGGCACTATCTGCCTTGCAGTGACCTCTCCAGCTGTGTGAGCCAGCTGTGCTGAGCACACACAGACACAGAGCTAGACATGGACTTGGCCTCTGCCTTCCTCTTCTCTGCATTCCTCTCATCCTTCAAAACAGCACAAGTTCTTTCTCCTAAGAGGTAGCTGCTCCCAAGCTCTGCTTGAGGGGTAATTACCATCTGCTGGGCTTGTATCACATCCTTTTATTGTGTGCTTCTGGAAAGGTCTGTGCCGGTCCTGTAGAGATTAAGTGCAGGCTTTGTTCCCCAGTAACCTATGAGCTCCAGGAGAATAGAGGCCTCACACTCATGGCAGGGGCTTTGCAGAGGTTTGTTTGGTCCAGGCGAGAGGCTATGAAGGATTTGTTGAGTTATTGCACACAAAGAGCACATACATATATGTGAGGTCTAGCCACCAGCTGAAGGTTATAATGTGCAGTGTCAGTTTTGTCTGGAAGTCAGATTTTAGGGAGAGCTGTCTGGCTGGAGAGATGGCTCAGCAGCACAAAGCCTAATGACCTGGGTTCAATTCCCCACTGACCATGTGAAGCCAGATGCACAAAGTGGCACATGCATCTGGAGATCATTTGCAGCAGCTGGAGGCCCTGGCGTGCCCATATTCCCTGTCTGCCACTCTTCTCTCTAGCTCTCTCTGCTTGCAAGTAAGTAAGTATATATATATATTTAGTATGTATATATATATTTAGTATGTATATATATAGTATATATATACTATATATATATATATATTTAGGGAGAGCTATTGTCTTACTGATACAGGAATTTGGGGTTCCTTGTATGCTAATACACCAATAGTTTGGGGTGTTCCCGGATCCTTGTCCTATGAATTCAAACAATGAAATCCATGGACCAGAGGATAAGATTCAGAAAGATTTTATTATAGCTTAGAGCTTTAGAAGGAAGAAAAGGGGGCTTCAGCCTAGCACCTAAGAGAAGGAAGCAAGGAGTGGCCCCTTCCCAGAAAGGCAAGAGGAAGTGTGAGAATCCCCAGGAGAGAAGAGGGCAGAGTTCTTACCCAAAGAGACAAGAGGGGTTGGGAAGGCCACAGATCGGGGTGTGTTGTGGGGAGTGGCTACGTGAGGAAGACCAAGTCAGCAGGTTACTAAGGACAAAGACCAGATTTTACTGGTTTGCCAGTAATCTTAGGTGAGGATCAGAGGCTCTGTCCTCCAAGAAGGGGACAAGCTTAATCTAGAAATCTTTCCTGGAGACTGTGACATCCAGGCTTCTGCAGGCTTAGTGACAGTCCCTGCTTTTAGTCAAGGAATAAAAATCCTTTCACTTTTGGGGTTCTGTTACCCTGTCTCCTATTGATGCAGGAATTTTGAATATCATGGAGGGCCCTCAGATTTTTTTTTTATTTATTCATTTTCAAGCAGAGATGTGAGAGAGAGAGAGAGAGAGAGAGAGAGAGAGAGAGAGAGAGAGAGAGAGAGAGAGAGAGAGAGCGAGCACCAGGGCCACCACCTGTGGGTCTGGCTTATGTGGGTACTGGGGAATTGAACCCGGGGACCTTAGGCACTAGAGGCAAGTGCCTAAACCGCTGAGCCATCTCTCCAGCCCATAGCAGGGGTGTTCTAAATCAATCTCAGTCAGACACAGAGTTCCGGTCTTGCCAGGGTTTTCATTCTTGTACCAGCAAGAGATGGCATGTCCTGGGCCCTCTGGGCCTCAGTCCCTGACTGAACTGCTAAATAAGCTAGCGTTCTCCTGTTCTGTGTCACTATCATTGCTGGCTGACATAGATGGGCACTCTTGAAGGCTTGGTAATGTTTCACCTCTTTCCACATCACAACTGTGGTCTATGAAGTTCCATTGGCCACAGATGGCAAGATGATCCCTTCGAGCTCATCTGGTAATAGGCTGGGGAGATGGCTCAGCACCATGGAAAAACTAGGTAGGGTGGTGTGTGCGTGTAACCCCAATGCTGGAGGAGACAGACATAGGCGGATCCTTAGGGCTTGCTGCTAACTAGTCCAGCTAATTTGCTGAGCTCTAGTTCCAGTGAGAGACCCTGTGTGATAGTTTGAATGCATGTCCCCCAGTAGATTCAAGAGTTTATTAAAGCTTGTAATTTGTTTCCAGCCTCCTGGCTGGAGGAGGTGTCACCCTGGTCTGGCCCAGATCCTAGGCTCCAACCCTAAAGTGTTTCTGGGGAAGATCTGGAATTCCAGCCATAGATATGCAAAGAACAGCCTGAGTTCAGCAGAGCTTACCGTTTGTTAATGTGTGCATGTGTGTGGTGTTGGTGATGGTTTTTCTCTCTATTTGGACCTGTGAAAGGGAACCAGCCTCTTTCGCCATTCCGGAACCTTCCCTGGATCTGTAACTTCAATAAATCCCTTCCTCCCATAACTATGCCTGGTTTGGTGGTTCATCCCAGTAGCATGTAGCTGACCAAGACACCCTGCCTCAAAAAATAAGATGGAGCCAGGTGTGGGGGCACACGCCTTTAATCTCAGCACCAGGGAGGCAGAAGTAGGATCACATAGGTAATTCCAGGTCAGCCTGGGCTAGAGGAAGACCCTACCTCAAAAGAAAAAAAAAAAAAGATGGAAACTTGAGACAGTTTAGGCTCTAAAAGTAAAAAGCAGGAGGTCCTTGCCTTAAAGTCTCCACTTATCTCTCTCCACCTGACCTGTTCTTCCAGGAACAACCTAAGCCCTTCCCTAAGGATAGAATGGGAGGTCTCTTGACATTGTGGTTGGTCAAGCTTAGCTTCCTTAGCCCAGACCAATTAGCTATCTCTCTGGCTCACCTGGGGCAGGAAATATAGGAAATGCCACCAGGAGTTTTGTAGACCAGGAGAATGCAAATTGTTTTCTTCTTAGCTGTCAGACACAGATGGAGTTTTCTGGAACTATGAGTAGCCGAACTGGAGGCTGGAATCGGAAGTCCAGGAGACCCATCACCGGTTATTATCACATTGGGATTAGGGTTTGATGTTTGCCGTTTGTTTTAAATCTTACATTGGTTTAATCTGTTTTTGCTAATGCCCAATGCTATCTTTTGGAGTGTGAATGTTTTCTGCCATTACGGTTGTTTTCTGTTTTTGTTTTTGTTTTAGTATTATGGCTCAGTTGAAAGAAAAACTGAGGACTTTTGGAAATGAGATGAATGCATTGCATTTTACATCATGTATGATTATTAGTTTTGGGGGGCCAGAGATGGATTGTGATGTTTGATCCAGGTGTCCCCCACAAACAACTGTGTTCTGAATGCTCCATCCCCAGCTGATGGCAGTTTGGGTATTAGAACCTTGTTGGAGCTGTGTTGCTGGGGGCAGGCATATGGGGGTTATAGCCAGGAGAGTTTGGCACACCCTCCTATTGCTGTTGTCCACCAGATGTTGGCCAGGAGGTGATGTCCACCCTCTGCTCATGCTGTTGTTTTCCCTGCCATGATGGAGCTTCCCCTTGAGTCTGTAAGCCAAAATAAACCCATTCTTCCATCAGTTGCCTTTGGTCAGGTTCTTTGTGCAGAAAGAGAAAGGCTGAATACATTAAGATGTTTCTTGTGGCTAAGCTCAGACCACATGGTGCTTCTCTTCCCCCTTCCTTGACAGACTCTCCCTTCCCTCTCCTGACTTCTAAATAAATATAGTAATTTAGTAATTATCCTTCTCAGTCTGAGTTAACAATTCTTTGGTTAATTAAAAGATAAGAACTCAGGGTTCGGGGTTTAAGAACTCTTTCCTCAACCCTTCCGCCCCATTTAAGACTGACTGAGGATGACATATTGTGGTTCTCGGACTTCCTCACACATGTGCACACACACACACACACACACACACGCCTGAACCCACATACCATGAACACATATATACCACACACATGCACATGCAGAGCGAGAAAGAGAGAGAGAGAGAACTCATCCAGTGTTTAAAAGCTTTTGCAAATGATCATCACTACATATGGTTACCAGGAAATGTGCTCTCATACCACAGTAACCCAGCAGCAAGGGGGGCACTGTTAATACCTTCATTATATAGCTAAGCATACTGAAGTTTAGGGACCTTAGGTTCCTAGTCAGTGTTCTTAAGAGGAATAGAACCAACACAATGAATAGTTGTTGTAAAGGGGAATTATTAGATTGGCTTACAGAATACAGGCTGGGCAGGCCAACGATGGCTGTCTGCAGGCTGGAGAGTCTGAGAACCTGGTAGCTGCTCAGTCCCCAAGACTGGATGCCTCAGCAGTCCCAACTTGTCACTGAAGGCCTGGAGGATTCCTGGAGAGCCACGAGTCTGCAGTCCACAGGTAAAGCTGATGAAGCTGGCTTCCAGTGTTCTCATCATTCAAAACAGCGCGTTCTTTCTCAGAGCTGCTCCTGAGAGCTCTGGACCAGTACCTCACAGGACTGATGGATATGAGAAAACTCGTGCTTCCCAAGGAAAGAAGATATTTGAAAATGGGCCAACCAGAACAAGAGATCTGACCCCATCCGTGGACAACAACCTGAGGACAGATAGGGTCTGATTTCTGGGTTCTCTGTGGAGAGCAGGCCTTTTTCCTGAATATGTCCTGAAGAGAAAAGAGAAGTTAAAGTAACCAAAGAGGCCTTGCTCACTCTTATTACACCTCGATTACAGTCTGCTGCCCTGAGCTCAGATACCCAGACCCTTGTACAAGCTGGGTGTGGTATGTATGTCTATAGCTTCTAAAGCACCCTTAGAAATCCAGATGTGGCTGGGCATGGTGGCACATGAGTTCAAGGCCACCCTGAGACTACATAATGAATTCCAGGTCAGCCTGAGCTAGAGTGAGACCCTACCTCGAAGAAAAAAAAAAAAAAAAGAAAAGAAAAAGAAAAAGAAAGAAGAAAGCTTTAGCAAGCATGATGGCATATGCCTTTAGTCCCAGCACTGGGGATGTTGAGGTAGGAGGACCAGCCTGGAGCTGTAGAGTTCCAGGTCAGCCTGAGCTAGAAGAGACCCTGCCTCAAACAAACAAACAACCCTAAAAATTCATAAGGCCAGGCCTGGTGGTGCACACCTTAACCCCGGCTCTGGGGAATAGGATGCTGAGCTTGAAGTCAGCCGTCCTAGAGTGAGACAAAGCTTCGAAATAATAACCATCATTTAAAAACAGCCCAGCTGCTCTTTTACCAGGACCCGCCAACATGGGCCAAGTTCACACTAACACCGTGAAGAAAGCGGCCTGGGTCATCATGGAGAAGTCCTATCCGCACTGGGCAGTGACTTCCATTCACACCTCCATGTGCGAGAGCAAGGAGACGGCCATTATTCCCAGCCAGAAGCCCCGCAACAGGCAGCATCTGTGAAGCGGATTCTGCGAGGTCCCATGAGAGGACTCTCCATAAAGCTACAGGAAGAAGAGAGGGAGAGGAGAGAATCACGTACCTGAGGGCTGGATCAGGAGATCCTGACCCTAAGGAAACATGGAAGCTTCTGGAATTGGCAGTCTCTCCAACCTGCAGGTCACTCAGCCTGTAGCTGAGATGGATTTCTTTTTTTTTTTTTTTAATTTTATTTATTCATTTTCAAGCAGAGATACAGAGAGAAAGGAGAGAGAGAGAGAGAGAGAGAGAGAGAGAGAGAGAGAGAGAGAGAGAGAGAGAGAGCACCAGGGCCACCACCTTGTGGGTCTGGCTTATGTGGGTCCTGGGGAATTGAACCTGGAATTGCACTGGAGGCAAATGCCTTAACCGCTGAGCCATCTCACCAGCCCTGAGATGGATTTCAAAACAGCACGTGGAACTGTAAGAATCTTTTCTGCTATTCTGTAATAGTTTCAATAAACCTGGGAATGACAAAAAAAATAGCACAATTTACAGGTGGGCCTGGTGGAATACACATTTAAATGCCAACACTTGGGGGCAGAGGTAGGATCGCTGAGAGTTCAAGGTCAGCTTGAGACTACATAGTGAATTCCAGGTCAGGACAGCCTGGGCTAGAGCGAGACTCTACCTCTAAAAACAAAACAAAACAAAACAAAACAAAACAACAGCAGGAAAGCAGTTTGCTGTACTTAGTGAATTCAACTTTGTCTGTTGACTGATGTCTGGGTTGTTGAAAAGCTTTGTTTAGTTTCTGGAATTCTAACAACCGAGTCTATTATGTGGCAGGGTTGTTATTATTGGGTTTTTTAAATATTTTTTTTTCATTTGTGTGTGAGAGAGACCATGCAAAACTGCATGCCAGAGGCTCCTGTTGATGCAAACTAGCTTCGAACATATGTGCCACTTCGTGCATCTGGCTTTACATGGGTACTGGGGCATCAAACAAGTTCCTTTAATTGCTGAGCCATTTTTCCAGCCCTCATTGTTTTTATGGAAGCACACTTTCATTATTTTTTAAAAGATATTTTATTCATTTGTAAGCAGAGAGAAAGGGGGGAGAGAGAAAAAGGGGGGAGAGTTGCACCACTGCAAACAAACTCCAGATGCATGCTCTGCTTTGTGCATCTTGCTTTGTGCTGGAAATCGAACCTGGGACGTCAGGCTTTGTAGGCAAGCGTCTTAACAACTGAGCATTTCTCCAAGAATTAGTGGGGTTTTTTTTGTTGTTGTTGTTTTTTGTTTTGTTTTTTTCGAGGTAGGGTCTCGCTCTAGCCCAGGCTGACCTGGAATTCGCTATGTAGTCTCAGGCTGGCCTTGAACTCAGAGCAATCCTCCTACTTCTGACTCCCAAGTGCTGGGGTTAAAGGCATGTGCCACCACACCCTGCAGTAGTTTTGATTGGATTGTTGCCTACTTGTTTGAACCTTGATTCAAGCTACAGAAAGCCTTTTTTTGTTTGTTTGTTTGTTTCGAGGTAAGGTCTCACTCTAGCCCAGGCTGACCTGGAATTCACTATATAGTCTCAGGGTGGCCTTGAACTCAACGGCAATCCTTTTACCTCTGCTTCCTGAGTGCTGGAATTAAAGGCGTGGACCACCACACCCAGCCAGAAAGCTATTTCTAAAGAGGGAGAAAGCTGGGTTTAGTGGCACATGTCCTGCACTGGGGAGGCAGAGGTGGGAGGATCGCTGTGAGTCCAAAAATAAAAATAAAATAAAGAGAAAGAAAGAAGCAGAGAGATGTATGGGCACACCAGGGCTTCTGGAGGCTGCAAATGAACTCTAGATTGCACATCTGGCTCTAAGTGGATGCTGGGGAATTGAACCCAGGCTGGTAGGCTTGGCAAGCAAGTGCCTTTAAACACTGAGCTCAAGATTCCAGAAAGATCATGACACAGCTGGCAGAGATTGAACACACATGAGGTATTTTAACATTTTGAGCATTTTTTTAAACAGGAAAGTGGGAGCTGGGGAGATGGCTCAGCAGTTATAGGTGCTTGCTTGCAATGTGATGATCTGGGTTCGATTCCCCAGCACTCATGTAAAGCCAGATGTACAAAGTGGTGCAGAAAGCCCTAGTACTGGGACTGGAGAGATGGCTCAGTAGTTAAGGCACTTGCCTCTGGTGCCCAAGGCCCTGGGTTCAATTCCCCAGGACCCACATATATCAGACCCACAAGGTGGTGGCCCTGGTGCTCTCTCCCTCTCTCTTTCTCTCTTTGTATTTCTCTGCTTGAAAATGAATAAATAAAATTTTAAAAAAAGAAAGCCCTGGTGCACCCATACTCACTCTGTGTCTGCCTCTATCTCTCTATCTCTTTCACATAAATAAAATTTAAGAATTAAATAATCAAGTTGATTAAGTAATGTAACTTTTTCTCATCAAGGTACACAATGGTATTTTAGAGTCTCTGAGATCAGCTTTCAAATACTCCAGCTCATACCAGAAAGATGCACATGGGAAATGGTTTAGGGTTTCTTGACGATTAGATACACAAAGGTTCATTATACTAACTTACTTTTGTGCTTGAAAATTTCTGTAATAAAGGGTTTTTTTTTTGTTTGTTTGTTTGTTTGTTTTTTTTTCCGAGGTAGGGTCTCTCTCTAGCTCAGGCTGACCTGGAATTCACTTTGTAGTCTCAGGCTGGCGATCCTCCTACCTCTGCCTCCCAAGTGCTGGGACTAAAGATGTGCACCACCATGCCTGGCTTTAAAATTTTTGTACTTTGTTCACTCTCCGATGAAGATTCTGTTTGTATTTTTCAGAATGCAGCGAGAGAGCTATGGATCCTCCAACCCTACCAACGAACCACAGGCTGATAGCTGACATCCGGGCAAGAGATGAGTCACACCAGATCTTCCATGGAGGACCCATATAGAACTCCGCAGAGAGTGGTGGGATAAGCAACAGACCCACAACCACAGCCAATCAGTCAACACAGGATAAGCCAGACAGACACCACCGATTTCAACACAACCTAAAGCATAAATACAGACACCCCCTAAGACCTCAACAATAAAGCAGCCTTAATACACACCCACCATGACTCAGAGAACTGAGCGGAAGAGGCGGAAAGATTGTAAGAGCCATGGTGGAGGAGAATATCCAGAGACATGGCCCCCTCAGTAACATATAAATGGAGGTGGAACCGGGCTGACTCCTAGGCTATCCATAACCCCCTGCCCCATGGACTGATCCAGACTGCCCATGGAGGAGGATGCCCAGCTGATTGGGGACAGGGAAGAGGGAAATTGGGGAAATGGGGATACCAACACATTATTTGCTCATTCAATGTATCTAATTATGGATAATAAATTTAAAAAAAGTTTTTGTACTTTGAAAAAGAAAAGAGGTCACTGAATCTGCACAGAGATGCCTTGAACTGGGAAAAAATAATTGAGTTCCTGACTGGCTTTTTGTGGAAGAGTTGATGTCATGGGAAACAGGCAGCGAGTGTTGAGAAAGCGCACCTCATGGGTAGACTCCATCAGGCCCGCCAAGACAAAAGGACAAGTCAAACAAGCAGACATGTAAGCCTTGACCGATCTGAGAGGTAAGGGAACCGCTCAATCCAGCCTAGCCTTGGCCCTGATTCCCAAGTCCATAGTCTAAACCTCTAATCCTGTCACATCCCTTCTCCATCTTCTTTCCTGGAGCCGGCTTGAAGAGCACTTGACCGAGACTCAACATAGGAGCTAGGCAGAGTAGTGAGCCACCTACCAGACAGATCAGCTGTGGTGAAAGGGCGGGGAAAGCTCCAGTGACCTTACATGACACTGTCAATGTGCCAAGTTCCTTACAGTCTCTAGATAAGAGGAGCTCAAAACCTCAGAGTGAGAGCCAGCAGATCCATGCAGGACCAGCCAGCCTGCTCTGTCACCAGCACTCTGAATGGGGAACACAAACGTCGGGGAGACAGGTGACTGTGCCCTGAGCTAGAGTGAGGGCTTGGCAAATAGAAACCAGTGGCAGGCAGTTAAGAATATGTCATTCATAAATGCTGACGAGGATGTGGAAAAATAGACACCCTTCTACACTGCTGGTGGGAATGTAAACGGGTACAGCCGTTGTGGAAAGCAGTGTGGAGGTTCCCGAGACAGCGGAAAACTGATTCACCATATGACCAGCTATACCACTCCTTGGCATATATCCTAAGGACTCTAGTCACTACCCTAGAGATACTTGCTCTTCCATGTTTATTCCAGTTCTATTTACAATAGCTAGGAAGTGGAACCAGCCTAGATGTCCCTCAACTGATGAATGGTAATGAAGATGTGGTTCATTTACACATGGAGTGCTCTTCAATGCTAAATAAAAATGAACTTTGCAGGGAAATGGAAGGATCTGGAAAGGATCATACTAAGTGAGGTAACTCAGGCCCTGAAAGCCAAATGCCACATATATACTGTAATATATAATGGCACAGCCAGTAACCATAGATTGTTAATAGAAAAAATTCAGTGCCAGGAATGGGGTACCTTCCAGTGAGTTGTTAGCCAGGGAGGTTCCTGAGGCCCCCAAAACATTACATGCCATTGCCAAGGCTCCTGGTTGCTCACCAGAATGAGATGGTAAGAGCTGAAGACCACATACGCGTGGGCTGCAGGTCACCAAGAAATCAAGCTGGAGCTGAGCTGGAAACCTCCTTCCTGTTAACCAGCTGACAGAAAGCTGGAAAAAGCTATGGCTGCCTGCAGCACTATGGGAGAGAGAAGCCATCAACGGTGGTGAACAGCAGTGGACCTTGTGTTAAGACGGGCAGCCAGGCCAAATGTGCCAACTGGGGCAATAGTGGCACATCTATTGTGGGGAAACCAACTGCTCTCTAATTGGACTGGAAGCCTATGCTACAGAGGGAAAGCATGTCTGGTACTGAAGACCTAGTAAAATCCCTATAGTGGGGGAGGTCATGAGCCCTAGGGAGTAACATCTGCTGTTGTCTGGCTGAATGCATATATTATGCTCACCAAACTGCCTTACAAGCACTTTAAATGTGCATACTCAAATAATAATGCTACTCTCAGTTATGGTTTGAGAAGCTTCTCTTTTTCAGATGGTGGTGACCACTGGGATAACACAAAAGACACCATAGTGCTGCGAAGCAATGACAGTGTTCAGCACTGGGACATCTCGATCACACTTCCCGAGGCTCAGGGGCAGAAAGATTGTAAGAGCCAAAGGAAGGGTAGAAATGCTTATAATGCAAACTTCCAGACACAAAATGGCCTTATATTCATGACTTTGCAGTGTCTGATAATACCTACACATAATGGGAGGAAAAGATGAAAACACACAGACTAATTGAGAGGGAAGAGATATGAGGGAGGGTGGGGAGGGAATCATAATGGTTTATGGTCTATAATTATAGAAGCTATCAATAAAAAAGCTAAAAACAAAAAAAAATCTGTTATTCTATTCTTTTTAAATTTATCTTAATATTTTCTTTATCTTAGTGTCTGAGAGAGGGAGAGAGGCAGAGAAACACACCAGGGCCTCTAGCCGCTGCAAATGATCTCCAGATGCATGTGCCACCTCGTGCATCTGGCTTTACATGGGTACTGGGGAAATTGAACCCAGATTGTTAGGCTTTTCACCTCTGGAGGCGCCGTTAGCCGCCGTGGAGGCAAAACGGTGAAGCGGTGGGAGCTGAGCAAAGGCCGGTTGCTGCACCGCTACTCCCCTGTCTCAGGGCGTGTCCACAGAGCTGGGGGTCCACTCCACAAAGCTGGGGGGCCGATGCAGGGGGGTCTGGTGAGACACAGACATGAGCAGATGTGTATAGTGTATCCACGTGGTTCTTTGTTCAATTGGGGGAATTTACATTTATAGGAAAAAGGGGGTCAGGGGGATGGGGAATGGGGAAGAGAAAAGGGGATTGGTTCTTTGGGGTGGTGAGTTAGCGGCCTGCACTGGGATAGGTGAGTATGGACAACCTGAGAATACTTACTTTGGGGGGCTTGAGTGGCGGGAAATACGTGATTCTAGCCACGGTCCGTGGGGATGGGTATAAGGAAGTTTGTCTGATACCCATTGCCAGTCATGCTGAGATGGGAATGCTGGTTCCTGTGGCTGGCCCATGGCGGGTTGGGAGTCAGGGTTGATGGAACTGGGAAATGCCTACCGAATTATCGGGGTTTCACCTCACTCATTTCACCTTAACCCTTTGTTCTCCGTGCCCTCAATAGCAGTGCCAACAAGCAGTGTCCAACATGCCTTAGCTGCTGAGCCATCTCTCCAGCCCTCATTCGGTTTACTTTGATCATCACTGCTTTCCTTAGGAGGAACGGGAATAGATTTCAAGACAGAAAGAACCCTGGATTTGTAATCTGGCTTTACAAGAGTATTGGGGAATCGAACCTGGGCTGTCAGGCTTTGCAAGCCATTAGTCATTGAGCCATCTCTCCAGCCCTAGACCCTGGACTCGTATGTGGACCTACTCAGATAATGATGAGATAGGTGAGGGTGGATGCAGCCACCAAAAGGAGAGGAGGCTGGGTGGCTGGGACACTGCTGGGCAGAGCACAAGCCCTAGGACCTGGGAACATGGCCACCACCCATCACACGGTCAGGCATAACTGGGATGTCCCCTGCTGAGAGGAAAGTCTGGCATCTCCAGGAACAATATGAAGGAAAAGAAACCTTGTTCCAGAAGATGCTCTTCCATGTGAGGGGAGACTTGAACCCACATCCTGCATTGTCCACCTAGAGGTCCTTGCTGACGGTGCCCATGGTCCCAGGTTCATATTACAACTACTTGACTAAGGAATATCTTTATTGGTGACTTAAGGCAAGGTCTCCCTTCTGACCTCACTCCCAGCAAGCACCAGCAGAGAGGTGGTCCTTGTAGGAAGACCAATCACAAGATTCAAGAGTTCCTGACACCAGGTCTCCTCCTAAGTAGAAAATTCCAAATCCTGATTTCAGTGTCAGCAGCAAGGTCAGAGGCACCTGGGCCTCTGCTGGTGGGGGCTCAGGAGACTGGCCAAGTTGTTCAGCAACACCTGCAGAGCTGTGGAGATGGGAGAGAACAGGAAAGCCACAGGAACTGCTCCGTGAGAAGTTTCCAAGAGGGCCCATGGTTGAGCAGGGCATGGAACCTGGCCCTGCGATTGCACGTGGGCTACGATGGAGCCACCCTGACAAGCAGCCTGGAGAGAGCCCTGCCCACTTGCCCTGAGGCTCCCTAATGTAGCCCAGCAGGACTGCCTCGGCCTGTAACTCTTGGCTCTTCACAAGTGGGTCATCTGCTTGGACATGTTCAGGTTCTTGACGGGATACAGGTACCACATCACAACCCCCGAAGGGTTGATGACCACTGTGAAGTTGGTTTCACTCCGGAGGCCAGTGATGATGTCACCTGAGAAGACATCCTGGGCCTGCAATGGGGAGGGGCACCACATCACTGATGCTAGCAGAGAAGGGGTGACCGAGACCCCCCCTTGGAGGACGGAGAAGCTAGCTCTGGTGTGCTCTACGGAAGTGGGAGCCCTGACTCTCCCCAGGGCTATAGATGCTCACACATGGACAGCAGAAACAGCACCACCCCACCCGTGACGGACGGGTCGTGCCAGCCAATGAGAAAGGAGAGGTCACTGGTGCAGAGAACAGTGCCAGCTGTACCTGCCAGAGGCCTCAAACCCACAGCAGAGGGGTGGCCATGTGTAAGTGAAGACCACCCCTAGCAATACCCTCACCAAGAAACAAAAGCGGTGCTGGGCCGTGGGTGATCCTCACGGGCACTCACCTCGTACACTCTGGAGCTGGGAAAGTCCAGCTGCATCAGGGAGGAGTGGTAGTGGTAAGGCATGTCTGTCCTACGGCTGAAGAAGACCAGGGCACTGGTCCCTTTAGACAGGGGCCTCTTAAACACTTCAATCTTGGACTTTTCCTGGGCATAAAAGATGGTCAGTGACTGGAATCCCTGTTCAGGCTGGCCCTGAAGTCTCCTGTTCGGCCCTCTTGGGCCCACAGCTCTGTCACCCACCGGCTTGTGGATGCCACAGCCCCCTGGCACCCAGACCTTTCTAACCCTTCCTGCCCGACACAGCAGATACTCTCTGCAAGGCCCCATGTGAGGGGACACAGGCAAATGCGGGGTGAGGCCCTGTCTCAGGACAGAAGCCTCAAGATAGGCCAGAGACACAATGGGAGACCAGGTCCCATGGTGCGGCTGCTGTGGGGGCACTACCCAGAAGGAACAATGGACGCAGCTCCGGGAGGGTACACAGTGGAGTTGGTCTTGAGTGGAGTAAGCTCCATATTCTAGAAGGTTCCCCAGGCCTAAATGCACCAACGGCATCTCTGGCAGAGGCACGTTACCTGCTGTGGATATCACTAGTGCAAAGGTACCTTCTACAACTTGATGGATTTCTTTGTATTAGAGCCAGGGGTTTGGATCAAGAGCCAAGGCTTTGGGGTGACACAGCTGAACACAAGTCTGTCTTTACAAATGTGTAGCCTTTGGGGTAAACCTACTTAGATTTTGAAAGTTTGGCTTAAACAATTCCTTAAACTCCTCTGCAAGACACCCCGTGTGCAGTAACCCTGTGCACCTGAGAGGTGGGTCTACCCTGACTTCCAGGGGCTGTCCTGCTTTGACCCAGGCAAGGAGCTCCCTGCAGGGTCCCTAGCCCCATGCAGCCAGGAGGGAATGCAAGACAAGACAAGAGACCCAGGTCTCCCTCTGGCAGCCCTCACCCAGGCTAGCAGCTTCATTCTCAGGGGAGCTCTGTTCTCCCCACCCCCACTCCAGTACCTTGAGAAGCCTGCGTCCCTGGATGCCTAAGGGATCCTGGTTGATTTTAATCATGAGTGGATTCTGAAGAATGTCTATGTTCTGGGGGGAGATGGTCCGCAGGTCTGTGGACATGAAGAGGGGGGCTGCCAGCACTGTCCATAGAGCCATCTGGGCCCGGGCTTGCTCAAAGCTGAGGCCAAAGTTGCCGATGAGCAGCTGGGGAGCAGAGAAAAGGAGCAGTCAGTGCCGCCCTCCTCAGGGAGGTGGGCACCAGGGCCTTTGCCACATGTGTGACCCAGGAAGGAGCAGACGGGGAGACACGTGCCAGCCATGTGTCCACTTTCCATCTGAGTATCAGTGTTTTCCCCCATGAACCAACAGTGCAGGGTGACAATATTCTTTGGCTGGGACCTGTGGCCAAAAAATTTATAAATTAGGGACATGTAGGTTAAGAAATATGCTGAAGGGGCCGAATATATTGGCACAATCCTATAATTCCAACTATGTGGGAGGCTGAGGTAGGAGGATTACCGTGAGTTCGAGGCCAGCCTGGGACTACATAGTTCCAGGTCAACCTGGGCTAGAGTGAGACTCTTCCTCAAAGAAAATCAATAAAAACACAGAATGGCCACAGGAAGGCTTTGCTATCAGACAACACCCAGAAAAGGAAGAAGAAAAGAAAGATATTTAAGGGAGCAATGGTAAAAATGGCTAGAGTTCCTGTGCCAGCCTCTGGCCCTTCACCTGTCACAGGGACAGGTATAAAGACCGACAGGGACTCCGAACCCAGGGCAGCCAAGCACTCCAGAATCGAGATGGAACTTGTCACATTGCAGAGTGGCCAGCGCTGCACCTGTCTCAGCCCTAGCCATGACCAACCATCTGGTATAAATGCTTGCTGATTAATTGAACAGATAGCAAAAAAAAACAATTTTGAAAGTCACCAAGACGATGGCTGAGATTGGACCAAAGTGCTGGAGGCAGGATGGAGGGGCAGGTGTGTTTGTGGAGGGTGGGGCAGAAATGGAGGGTTGTGCGGGACACCAGGGTGCATAGGGTGCATGCAGCATTGAAAGGGCCAGAGGCCGAGGGGGAAAGGGCCACCCCAAGCACTGGGGACAGCCGGCCACATCTTCCCACTGTTGGCTGCCATGGTTCTCTGGCTTTATGAAACACCAGAATAGCCCGAGATTTCTAATATGAAAAAGTGGTGGGGTGGGGGCAGGACCCTGCACTGCCCGACCCTCACATACCTAGTCAAGGGACACATTTCAGAAAGGCTGACCTAGCACAGACATCGGGGAGCAGGGCTGGCATGGGGGCACCCCTTCCCGTGCTAGTACCATGTCTGGGTCATTCCAGTGCCCAGGGCCGGCCACCGGCTGCAGGATGTCCTGGTATTTCACAAACCAGTCTACGATGGACAGCACACTCTTCCAAGAATCCTGGATGTCATCATAGTTACGCCAGAGGTTACAGATTTCGGTCAGCAGAGTATAGTTCACCTGGATGTTGGGGAAAGCAAGTCACACCCAGGGCCACCGTGCAGATGGGGAGGGCAGCAGGAAGGAGGAAGAGACAGGTCCTCAGGCTTGTGTGATGCCTCCTGAAGGAAGGAGCCCTGTTCAGGGGCTGTCCAGGCCTTCTATCCACAACCCGCCACGTGGTGATGCCACATCCATGAACACCACCCACTCCCCATTTCCTCTCTGTGACAGTGCCACGTGACCTGCCTCCCTCAGCAGCCTTCCAGATCTCCTAGCCTACTCGGTACCACCCAAGATTCTGACTGCTTACTGGTACCTGTGGCTCTCTTGCCTTGGACTCCAACACAGTGAGTCCACCAACCTATGGGCCTCCTCTAAGGCCCTGGGCTGGCTGAGGCTCCCTTTAAGGTTCAGTGACCCTGTCTCTGGTGGCTGCCTCCCTTGGGCCTGGTGTAAAGCGGGTGAAGAAGCCGGGGAGTGGGGAGCACTGGCAGGCAGGTGAACAGAATAGCTTACCTTAGGGGGGAGCCCCCCTTCATAGGCTGGCCAGCTGCAGGAGAAGGCGATAGGGTGGCCTGTGGCATTCAAGGCAGCAGCCATCTTGGGGTACCCTGTGGAAAGTCCAATTTGGGGGACTGAGCAGGCACAAGAGGCAGTCTGGACTTCTTCCCATGGAATAAAGCATCTTCCCTGGACCTGAAGCCTCAACTACTTCCTGGGTGCCAGGCATTAGGGAGGTGACTACAGTGTCACCCCATCTTTAGGGAGCCACAACCCCCTCAGCTCCTGGGCTGCACCGGGAGTGGCTCTCTCCCTCCTCATCTGATGGTCTAGCCGGCATGGAACTCACCCTGGGCCCGTTCGCTGGGGGTGGAGAAGCAGCCGTCTAGCTTCAGCATGTCCACCTTCCATTCGGCGAAGGTTTGGGCGTCCTGCTCCACCTTGTCTAGGGTGGTACCAGGGTAACCCATGCAGGTCATCTTGCCCATGTCCTCATAGATGCCCAGCTTCAGGCCCAGGGCGTGAGCCTGTGTGTGTGGGGGAAAACATGGTGGTTTCAAATGAGACCCTCAGGAGCCTCCACACAGGCACATCTGACAGGGCTTCCACTGACTAATGAACAAGTCCTTGCTTGCTGGTGCTTGCCTCCTGCTACCCCCCATCCAGCTGCCTCCCCCCATCCAGCTGCCTCCCCCCCCATCCACCTGCCTCTTGCCTTAAGGCCCTTTCCTTCTTCCTCAAAGTCATTCCTGGGGGGGGTAGTTGTTGTTTTTTAAGTGAGGTCTCACTTTAGCTCAGGCTGGCCTTATGGAGATCCTCCTACCTCAGCCTCCCTGAGTGCTGGGATTAAAGGCACACTCACAAAGCCAGGGGATCAGCTCAACTAGCTGCCTCCTCCAGGGGACCTTCTGGAATCCCAAACTGACTAAGGTCCTTTGGGCTCACTTCAATGGACCCCAAGGAGGTGTTCATTTGGGTTCTCACCATCAAATGGAGCTGTCCAGTACAGACCGTGTAAAAGGCCAGGTAGGTGGAGGGAAAGGAGAGGTGTGGCTTTCAGGCCAAGGGGTGGGGCTAGGGGAGGGGCTCACATAGTCAGCCAGGAAGGCAATGCCATGAGGGAAGCGTTTGGAATCTGGCACCAGGCTACCCTTGGCGTCACGGCCGCCGATCCAGCAGTCATCAATGTTGAGGTACACATAGCCCAGGTCCCGCCATCCATCCTGCGCCAGCCGGTCAGCCATCTCCATGAAAAGCCGCTCGCTAGCAGGAGGGGAGGACAGGGCAGCTCAGTGGCCCAGCATGGCCCTTGCTCTTGCCCTGTCCTCATCTTCAGTGTGAATTCCAGCTATAAAAATCATGCCCCTGCTGTCATGTGAGGACTAGACCAGATAACAAGTGTAAATGATCTCCCAGGATTATGTCAGAGGAGGTGGTCTGGCCCCCAAGCTAAAGGGCAGGACTGGGCTAAGGGAAACACGTGAGACCAGCCTTTAGGTCCCTGTCCCACAGAGGCCCCTGTGTAGGTCACGAGGCTAGGCGTCAGATAGTCCTGAGGTCACTTTGCTGTAGTCTCTAGAATTGAGAATGCTGAGTGCTGACCTTGCTCTCTATGCTAGTGAGTGCCCTCCACTCCCTGCCCCCACTCTGCCAGCCCTGGGCAAGGTTTGGTTTACTCACCTGATGCAGTTCTTTGGGTCCTCATCACAGTCAATGTTACAGCGGAAGCGTTCCCAGGCCAGCCAGCCCATGGGTGGCGTCCGCAGGAGCCCATTGTCCAGCATCAACACTTGGGTCACGGAGATCAGCAAGAGTACTAAAGGAGAGGCAGACGGTGACTTCAAGGCTCCAAAGGACTAGCCCTCATCCACAGCCCAAGAGGAGCCAGACCCCTGGGCTCAGGGTAGTAGAGACTCATCCCGCAAGTGTAATAATAGCCTGGGGCAAGGCAATTGTGCAAAGCCTAGCTTCCCACTTGCTGTTGTCACAACAGGAGGGGAATTAGCAGAACTGATACCTGAAGTCACGTCCCTCCAATACCAGCTCTCACCTCCCCCTCCCCAGTACATTGTGGCTCTAGACTCTGCACACACCACAATGTACTGAGGAAGGGGAGGTGAGAGCTGGTATTGGACTCCAGATCTCCTAGACCTTAGGGCTCTTTGATCTCCACCATAGACTCTCAAGAGGCTTCAGGAGAGGACCTAAGAGGTTGGCTTGGATAGGCACCCACCCAGCGGCAGCCTACACGAGCCCTTTCCTCTTGGGTTGTTTCCCTATGTGTAAGCTATGGCATCCACTTTATTTACAGGTTGCTCTCAGCCTGTGTTGGTATCACTTAACCTAAGTAAGCCACAGGGCTTCTACACTGCGAGAGAGGATGAGAAAGCAAGCGATCTCTTAGGAGGGAAGGGACTTACTTGCCTAGCCCAGTTCTGAGAAGGAGGAACGGTATCCTGGCATGCCCACTTGAGGGAAGGACATACAGACATCAGAGGATTGGAACTTCCTCCCCTCCCAAAGCCATTCCAGTAGGTGTACCTGTCTTCAGCAACATCACTTTGGACTCAACTCTCCAGCAGACTGGACAGATCTGCTCTTCCCAGCTCTAGACGCAGAACTCTGGAAAGACAAGAGAAGGTTAGAAAAGCACCTGGCTTCTCCTGCAGCCCACTCTGGGTGGGTCCCCAAGTCGCCGTCACTACCGCCACCTCCGGCCATCACTTTACATAGCTAGATCTTCCTTCGGTCATACTAGGCAAGGTGTCCTGGACGTCAGAGCTCACCCCTTCCCCGGCGCTAGGATCCCCAAAGACGCCCCTCTGCCAGGCCAGGACACGGAAAGGGAAGCGACAGGCTCAAGGACGCCCAGGAAGAACTGAGGCGCTGGGCCCGATCAGGCTCCGGACTCCCCAACCGAGTCTGGGTTCTCAGCCCAGCGTGTCCATGGGCTGCAGGCCCGGCGCCCCAGCACCGGGACGCCCTGAGTCCCGGAGCCGCACTCACCGTGGCTCGCTCCCTCGCTCGCTCGCTCGCACGTCCAGGGCCCCCGGCCGCCGGGCCTATATGATGTACCAATAGCGTTCCAGAAGGGGCGGGGCGCGACGGCGCCCAACCTTCCGGCACAACCAATCAGAATCCGCCTAGCAACGCCGCGCCCCGCCCTTCTGAGGTGCATAAGCCCCGCCCACCCGAGCAGAGGTTCTGCGCGCTCCCGGGGCGGGTGCCTGCGTGGCGAGGCCCCGGGCAAGGCCAGGCTTGAGGGCACAGACGGAGACCCGCACTGCAGGCGCCCAGCAGTAAGCTGCGCGGTGGAGTCCGACGAATCCCCGACATATGGCCTTAGCCAGCAGCTCAAAAACGGTAGCGAGCTGGGGGAGGACGCAGCTCTTGCAAGATCGAGCAAAGGGCTGACACGACAGGGTCTGTGCGCCCAGATGACCCGCACGTTCCATCCCCCATTCATTCAGGTATCTATTGAGCTTCTACTAAATGCCAGGCGCAGTGGTGGGCACCTCCAAGTGGTTGGCCACTAGATCCCAAACATAACCAGTCTCAAACCCAACACCTGTCACCTGCCACAACCCAGCCAAGCCTGCTTTGGGTGCTCCAGCTAAAACTTTGGAGTCCTTCCAGGCTCCGGGGTTCCTCACCCTACACATCCGATCCTGCTCCACAACTCCTGTGCTCCTGACGTTTAAACTCCATGGTACACCAGGGCGTCTCACAACTCTGGCGGCGTGGCCAAGCCTGCTCGCTGGTCTCCTGTTTCCTCCTGAATTTATTCTTTCCACCAGCAGCCAGAGCAAACCTTGGACACTTTTGGTCACTCTCCCAAAACGGCATGATCGCTGCTCTCTGAGTTTGGAGAAATAGCCCCTCCTTACACTTTCTGACTCCGCTTCCTCTCTGAACCTCCCTATCTGCCTCTCCCTCGCAGTTCCTCTAATACAACAGTTCTGCGGCCTTGGCACTAACTGCTCTTTCCCCATGGCATGCTCTTTTAGATAAGGATGTAGCTAACTCACTCATTTCTTCAATTATCTGTCAACTGGCACTGTGGTGAAGTCCACCCTGATCACTTTTTATTTTATTATTTATTTATTTATGAGAGAGTGTTAAGAGACAGAGGGGGGAGAGAGAGAGAGAGAGGGAGGGAGAGAGAGAGAGAAAGAGAGAGAGAATGGGTATGCCAGGGCTTCTTGACACTGCAAATGAACTCCAGACACATGAGCCACTTTATGCATCTGGCTTTCCGTGGGTACTGGGGAATTGAACCCAGGCCGTCAGGCTTTGCAAGCAAGCACCTTTAACCAATAAGCCATCTCTCCAGCCTGGCCCTGAATATTCTATTCAAAATTGCAACTTCCCCACCCTCACAATTCCCAATTTCCTTTACCTGGCTTTCTTTTTCTTTTTTTTTTTAAATATTTTATTTATTTTTCAAGCAGAGAGATACAGAGAGAGAGACAGAGACAGAGACAGAGACAGAGAGAACACCAGGGCCACCACCTTGTGGGTCTGGCTTATATGGGTCCTGGGGAATTGAACCCAGGGCCTTAGGCACCAGAGGCAAGTGCCTTATCCGCTGAGCCATCTCTCCAGCCCCTGGCTTTATTTTTCTACACAATTATTACCTTCAAACACATTTAGTAGAGCTCATTGCTACTGATTAGTAAAGGAAACAAAGAGCCAGAAATAAAAACATGAATACTGGGAAGTTTACAGTGGTTAATAATGTTATGAAAACAGAACCCAGGGCTATGGTAGAAATCTAAGATTAGACTACTCTACATTGTGAGGTCAGGGAAGGGTGGGGGACCAGGAGCCCCATGCTAGGTAAGAGTGGGGATAGGGTGAGAAGTCCTGTCTGGGCTGAAGGAACTGCAAAGGGCTCTGAGATGGGAACCCACAAGTTCATGGACAGGCATCTAAGTGTATTCGTTCCCAGGGCCTCTGGGATTCCAGAGCCTTCTGCCTTTGCACATTCCTTCAGTCTTCTACGTGGCGCCTGGAGGTCACGAGCAAGTTTCAGACAGGCTGGGGACATGGAAGCTGTACTGGATAACCTCCAAAGGCAGCGATGGAGTCTACCCAGGGGCCTGGTTGAGAAGCCCTGCGGAGCTGGCACTGAGGAGGGGGTCCTAGCCTGGAGAGCTGGCTGGGAGCTTGGGGAAAGACGACCCCAAGTTCTCCCGCAGTGGGCAGGATGGGAGACCGGTGGACAGCCTGAGAGAAGCCAAGAGTTCGAAACCACCCCTCCACTGTCTAGCCTTGTGGCCCGGGCCTCAGTTTCCCTGCGGTGTGGATTCCCCAGGCGGCTTCGAGGATCCCGAGGCCTGATGAGTTCTGGGCGGGGAGAGGCCGGGGCGGTAACTCGAGCCGCCCGGGCGGGGTCTCCCGGATCCCGCGGCCTGGTTCGCTTCGTGGCCGGGGCGTCGGGAACCGATCGATCGCCCGGGGCCCGTCCCCGCGGGCCACGCTCCGGGGCTGGAGGTGAGCGTGGACCGGCGGGCTGCGGGAGGCGGCGGCCGGCCGGGGAGGGCGTGGCCGCGGGGACGTGGCGGGAACCGGCGCGCTGACCCTAGGCGGCACTGTCCGCTCCGGGGCTCTGCCGGGGAGGTCCCCAGCGCCGCGTCCGGGGTCCAGGCGAGAGGCCCGGCCGGGCCCGGGCGCGCGGGCTGCGGTCCGGGTCTCGGGTGGCCCGCAGACATCGGCTCTCGGCTCCTTCCCGGGTCCTCGGGCTACAGCAGCCCTCTCTCATGCTGGGCCCGAGCCCTTCTTTAGCAGCCATCACACTGGCTGCAGATTTAACACTCACGACATCATTCGATCATTATTATTTTATTATTATTTAATATTGTCTGCTTACCGCGTGCCTCCTCCGATGGAATGTAGGCTCCCGGAGGGCAGGGTCGTTGCTTTGTCCACTAACCGATTCCCAGGAATTCAGCAAACGTTCCCGAGGGTACCCTCATCCCTGCACTGGGCCAATCATTGGGGGTCGCTCAGCAGCCAAGCCCGGACGTTCTGGGAATGGGAACAGGGGTGTGACACATACGGAGAGTCGGGATGGCTGGAGGGGACCAGGCCAGAAATGAGATTTGCCAGGTGATCTTAGCAAGCCATCTTAGGTATGGTGATCAGACAGGACTTCTCCGTTAGATGACCTAAAAGCACACAAAGTACTGCGGGACAAGTGATAGGAGGAGCCTTATGGGCACTTGACCCTGACCTAGCCTCTGGAAACTGGCATTTTAAGAGGAAAAGTCAAGACAACGGGACCTTGACTTACTTCTTAGGTACCTGGTCTGAGGGATGAGTAAGGGGATTTTCCCAGGTCAGGGGTACTTTCCTGCCAAAGGTCATGAGTTTTACTGGGCCGGGATGGCAGAGCAGGAATTCTTATCTTTTGAGAACTGTTTTGCAGGCTTCCTGGGAATGGTGCAGCTGAGCTGTGTGGCTGGACAAGAAGCCCCCACCCTCCGTCTGTGAACTCTGTGTGGTAAGTGAGCCTGCCTGCATGACCCTGGACAGTTCCCCTTCAGTGCTCTGGAGGACAGTTGGATCAGGTGCTCTCTATGATCCTTGAAGCACCAGCATTTAGGGGAGCACTCCAGTTTGTTCCAATCAAGTTCATAGAGTGACACCTTACTGCCCTTTTCTACCCTACTTCCATTTGGCCCTGAAACCTTAGTAAAGGATACCTTGGCCACACACCGCTGAGAGGCCAGTAGAGGGCCAGGAGCATCAAAGGATCCCTGGAAATTTGTCCTCAGACTTGAACTGGGAGGTCTCCAAGTTTGAAATATTTTGAGACGCAATGATTTCTGTAGGCTTGGACTTTCACCCCAACTGGGGACTATTACTTTGGATTTTAAAAAGCCATACACTAGCAGTACCAGAACCAGAACTGCTTTGACTCTGTCCAAAAAAAAATCCTAAAAAAAATACCTTGAGGGTCCTGCCATTCCTCCTCTTTTGATATAATCATTGTCCTTTTGCTGAGTTTTCAAAAAAATTTATTTATTTGAGAGGAGAGAGAGAGAGAGGTGGGGGGAGAGAATAGGCACCAGGGCCCCTTGCCGCTGCAAATGAACTACAGGTATATGGACCACTTTGTGTACCTGGCTTTATGTAGGGACTGGGAAATTGAGCCCAAACTAGCAGGTTTTGCAAGCAAGCACCTTGAACCGCTGAGCTATCCCCCCACCCCTTCCAGGTTTTCCTTTCAATACCCTCATAACATTCCTCTGAGAGCAAAGACCCAGAAGACTAGCCCCCTTCACAGATGATGTCTGAGAGCCACCTCTGTGGCTCAGTCAATAGGGACCACAGGCTGGGGCACATGTCTTCCCCAGGGCTAGACATGTCCCTGCAGGGGACTGCCTTCCTTTCTAATCCCTGCTACCTCTCTCCACCTCACAGTTCTGATGGGAGCCATGAAGCTGAACAAGAAGAGTGTGGCTCACTACGCACTGAGTTCCCCAGCAGACCACACAGGTTTCCTGCGCACTTGGGGGGGACCAGGTACCCCCCCTATTTCCAGTGGCACTGGCCGAAGGTGCTGGTTTGTCCTCAAGGGCAACTTGCTGTTCTCCTTCGAGAGTCGGGAAAGCAGGGCCCCCCTGAGCCTGGTGGTGCTGGAGGGCTGCACTGTGGAGCTGGCAGAGGCTCCCGTGCCTGAGGAGTTTGCCTTCGCCATCCGCTTTGATGCCCCCGGAGTGCGCCCACATCTGCTGGCTGCAGATGGGCAGGCTGCCCAGGAAGCCTGGGTGAAGGTACTGTCCCGGGCCAGCTTTGGCTACATGCGCCTAGTGGTACGAGAGCTGGAGAGCCAGCTGCAGGATGCCCGCCAGAGCCTGGCCTTGCATCGCTGTGGGTCTCAGAGGGCCACTGCTGGTCGCAGCCAGCCTCAGGCTTCTGGCTGCTGGTCTCCAGGCCAGGAGAATGATCATCTTCTTCCCAGGGACTACGGCTCTGTGGACTGTGCTGAAGAAAGGGGCAGCAGACCAGTGGCACAAGATTTGCCAGAGTGGAAGTTACAGAGCCCTGCCAGCCTCCTCCTAAGCAAGGGGCAAAGCCCCGTGTCTCCTGAGACCTCCTGTTTCTCTACCCTGCATAACTGGTACGGCCAGGAGATTGTGGAGCTGAGACGAGGGTGGCAGCAGAGGGCCAGGGGGAGCCAGCCCGAGGGCAAACAGGAGAGGTCCTGACCCCTGGCCTTTGAGCTGTGGCCTTGTCCTGCTGGTCAGGACACCAGGGCCAGTGCTTCTTCAGGAGTTAGTCTGTTTACTCATTTCCCAGGTTGCTTTGGGGGGTATGTGTGTGGAGGGCTCTTCCTCTGCTTTCTAGGAATCCTTCTTTGCGGCCTCCTTAGGTCCTGAAGCCCAGACAGGAAAGGTGGTTGGTACAGTATTCAACAAACCCTGGCTGCACTGGACTGCCCCGCTCACAGGATTAAGGAGGTGATGGAAGCTTGCTACCCTTGCCCTGCTCTCAAGACTTTATAGTCACACTTCCCAACATTCCAAATGGGTGTGCCTGGGACAGTCCCAAGGCCTGAATGCTGATGCCTCAGGGATCGTTCTTGTGAATGTCAATCCCTGGGGCTGGTGCAGGACTGGCTTGAGGCTAACTCTGCTGTGGTTTGGGTAGGGCCTTCAGCCAGAGAGAAGAGAGGGACTGCCTCTCTCCCCTGGTCAGACTGTGCTGGATGTTGTCCCAGAGGGACTGAGAGCGTCTGTAAGTCAGCAGAATCCCTCCCTGTGCTCTGTCCTCCCTCAGAGGACGGCTCCTGCAGTCGCCCAGAGGGAAGTTGGAGAAGTGGCTCTGTGGCTCTCTAAAAAGCCAGTTTTGTTTCTTTGGTTCTTTGGGCATCTGGTACTCCATGAGAATCCATTCTCTTCTAGCTGGGTTCCTGATGCGGTGTTCCTACTTGGGAACTCTAGCAGTCCTGGTTGCCCTCGAGGCTTACCTACCAAGAACCTACATTTCTGCTCTCACAGACTCGGTCATGTCAGGTGGTTTTTTTCCCTACAGTTCTAGGAGGCCGAGTGGTTGGATCCACAGAGCCAGAAGCCAGGACATTTGTTCCTATCTAAGGCCTTGGGCAGCTTGACCAAGATCCTCTTGTCTCCAAGAGGCTGAGATAGTGCTTCCCCGGGCCAGGACCTGCTGCTCCCCAGCTTCCCAGCCTGCTTTGCACAGTGTACGCACTGCACTTGACTGTACACTCAGATACTACAGGCCTTTGTTAATTTCTTGCTGTTACAATGGTTTGTTTTGATTGTAGTTTTTGTTTGTTTTCTATAGCCTGGAAGTCAGGCCTCCAAATGCTAGGATTACAGATTCTATGTGAGCCACCACATCCACTTTTCGTTTGTTTGTTTGTTTGTTTGAGGTAGAGTCTCACTATAGCTCAGGCTGACCTGAAATTCACTGTGGCCTTGAACTCAGGGTGACCCCTAACTCACAGACTCATGGAGATCCTCCTACCTCTTGGCCTCCCAAGTGCTGGGATTAAAGGTAGATTAAAGGCTTGGGTCACCATACCCGGCTTTTTTTCTTTCCTTTCCTTCTCTCTCTCTCCAGCCACCCAACCCTGGTGGCAATAGCCTGTTATCTAGTGACTTGCATCACCACATCTGGCTTGTTACAGTGTTTTCATACCCTTAAAACAGTAAAGTCAGCAAGGTGTGGTGATGTTGAGACTGTGGCCAGCCTGGTGCTACCAGTGAGCTCCAGGTCAGCTTGGCCTAGAGAGAGACCCTGCCTTGAAAAAACAAGCCAGACATGGTGTGGCATGCCCACCTCAATAGTTGAGAGGTTGAGGAAGGAGATCGGGACCTCAAAGTCATTTTTAGGGACAGCAAATTTGAGGCCAGTTTGCGCTACATGAACTCGCCTCAAAAAATAAACCAATAGGGCTGGAGAGATGGCTCAGCGGTTACGGCACTTGCCTCTCAGCGGTTAAGGCACTTGCCTCCAGTGCCTAAGGCCCCGGGTTCAATTCCCCAGGTCCCACATAAACTAGACCCACAAGGTGGTGGCCCTGGTGCGCTCTGTCTCTCTCTCTCTCTGCTTGAAAATGAATAAAATATTTTAACAAATTAAAAAATAAACCAATGGAGGCACAGGCCTTTCATCCCAGCATTTGGGAGGCAGAGGTAGGAGGATCTCCATGAGTCTGTGAGCCTACATAGTGAACTACAGGTGGGCCCTGGCTAGAGCGAAACCGTACTCGGAAAAACCGAAAACTATAAAAACACCCAAACCAAACCAACCAGCCAAACAAAAATCAGCAAAGTTAAAAAAAAATTGTTATTCCTAGAGGCAGGAGGATCAGAAGTTCAAGGCCATCTTAAGCTACAGAGTAAGCTCAAAGCCAGCCAGGGCTACGTAAGACTGTCTCAGAAAGGTCACTCATTTCGCTTCTGCTTCGGAGTGGGGGCGGCTGGGCGGCCGGCGTCGGCGCTTTCCTGCCCTGCCCTCGAGTGGTCGGCACCCAAGGCCGCCTTGGACTTCTGCCTCCGCAGCGTACTTGACACGACGCTAGGGGGTGGGGCCTCGACGTCCGCGTGACGTCGCCACGCCTGGCGGGGCGGGGCGCTGCGCAGGCGCGAGGCCGGGCTTCTCGCGAGGCTTGGGGCGGCGCCCTGGGCGGAGCTGGGAGATGGCGTCCGGAGCGGCTCGCTGGCTGGCACTGGCGTCCGTCCGGTCCGGCGCTGCCCGGAGCGGGCCGAGCCCGAGGAGGGGCGGCGATGTCCCCGCTCTGCGAGGCGATTCGGGTCGGAGCCTGGTGCCGTCGAGGTCGGTCATCGTCACCCGCAGCGGCGCCATCTTGCCCAAGCCAGTGAAAGTGAGTCGGTTTGGGGGCGGGGCGGCTCAGGGCCAATCACCGAGGAGAGCGCGCTGATTGACAGGCGGGGAGGCGGGCCGAGGACGGATTCCGCGCCCAGGGGTACTGACCGCGGGTGTGCGCCCATGGGCTCGCGTGCTGGGTTCACACCGGGTCCGCGGGCACCTGCGTGGCCGGTTTCACGGTGATGGCTCCAGGGCGGGCCCGGCCTGGCACCCAGGTTTCTGGAATGTTCTCACTTGCCTGCAGTACTCTGGAGGCTTCCCGGGAAAATACAGCCGTAATATTTTTTGCCTGCAGGGCTGTGCGAAGGTAGCTAGCGCGCACAGTCGACATCCTGGCTTCCTAGCAGTTAGGAAGGTCCATCTACCTTGTTACAACACAGCTGGGGGGAAGGCAAGCAAGCTTCAGAATCCCGAGGACATGTCGGTGAGATTTTATGAACTTTCAGTCCATCGTCACAGTCTCTTAGTATAAAAGACACGCGCATTTTAAACACGCTTGTTTCTAAAAGGGTTTGGCTCTAGCCCAGGCTGACCTGCAATTCACTATGTAGTCTCAAGGTGGCCTTGAGCCCACAGCGATCCTACTTGTGCCTCCCTAGTGCCGAGATTAAAGGTGAACAATGTAAAATCCCTCAGGCACCTAGGAACCCGAGAAAGAACTGAAATGCACACCCCTCACTGTACATCTTATAGAGCTGAGCAGTCCAGCCCTCTTGTGCTCTTAGGAACCTGACTGCATGTAGGTATTTGCAGGTAACTAGCAGGCTGTGCCCTGATTTTCAGCCTAGTGTTTATTAACTCTAAGGCATTCATCTTGGGGCTAACAATGCTCACTGTCTTACCAAGGACTTTTAAGGTCAAGTGGCTTTATGGGTCTGTGGTTCACTGGAAGTGTCCCTGGGAGGGCTGGGTTTCTGGGCGCTGGAACTCATCGTGGCACTCTGACCTCTGCAGATGTCCTTCGGCCTCCTCCGAGTGTTCTCCATCGTGATCCCCTTTCTGTATGTGGGGACGCTCATCAGCAAGAATTTCGCTGCTCTACTTGAGGAGCATGACATTTTTGTCCCAGAGGATGACGATGATGACGACTAACAGGTAAGACCTGCTCTCCCTGATGGACAGGAACAGGAAGTAGGGTGGAGCATCTGTCTGGGTCAGTGCAGCACTGGGAGGGAGGGTAGAAGTTTCAACCCACTTGGGATTCTTATTTTGCCCCTCTCCTGTGTTGGCTGAGGGTAGCCTTTCAGTTGCCCTTGGTGTATCTTCATTCAGTCAACGCATACTGTATTCTTGACAGTTTCACATGCCTTACACATCCACCAAGAGCTTCATTTCAGTAGCTCACACTGAATTTAGAAGCTGGCCAGTCCTCTCCGCTGCCAGCTCTGCCTAAGCTGTGCACCATGCAGCTAGAACACTGTCACTGCCTGGCTCAGCCATGCTCACAAACCCTCCCCAGGACCCCAGTGCTCCTCGGATTCAGCCTCCAGGCTCAGTTTCCTGTGCTTTGATGTGTGCAGCGTGCTAGACTTAAGTCATGGCTAAGAACATTCTTGATTCAGCCTGGTATTCTATTCTTGTCATCACTGGTCATACCTCTTATCCCATTTTCATTTTATGTATTTCCAGCCACTGGAAATACCCTTGAGGTATTTCCTCAAGACTTTCTGGGGTCCTGCCAGGGTGGGATATATACATAACACAAGTCTTTTTTTTTCCCCCAGGGGTGGGGAGCAAATGGGCAGGCCAGGGCTTCTTGCCACTGAAAATGCCCAAGGAGCATCACTTCTTGAATTATCCTCACTTGCCCAATCCTATGTATTAGCCAATTGTTTTCTGACTACTGTCTAAACTCCACCCAGTTTTCAGTGTCTTTGATGACATCTCCCTTAGTCCTTCCTTTTGAAAGTGACTGCTGTTAAAGCCAGGTATGGTGATCTATCATGTAATCCCAGAACCCAGGAGATGGAGGCAGAGTTCAAGGAGAGCCTTGGTGAAATAGGGAGACCTTGTCTCAAGTACAAAAAGGTGCCTAGCTTGGTAGCAAACACCTGTATATTCTCAGCACTTGGGGGAGGTGGAGGCAGGAGCATTAGTTCAAGCTCATTCTTGGTTATATATGAGTTCCAAACCAGCTGTGGATAAATGAGACCTTGTCTCAAAGAAATGAAAAGGTAACTTGTGTTTCTTTTTTACAGTGCGTGGGAGAAGTACAGAAAGGAGAGAACACTGGCTGAAGAAATGGAGACACACAGCTCCTCCTCCTTCCCTATCAGCAGAAGGGCTCAGGGAAAGCCCTCAGTTTTGCCTCCTATGTGGTTTGTGACCACAGCCCACAGCCCACAGCCCTGTGCTTAGGAGGTTCCCTGAGATGTGCTGTCCACTGAGCACTGGAAAAAGAAGCAAATATGAGTAGTGTAATAAATATCAGCTGTGTCTGACTGAAACATGGCTCAAGTTCCTCGGTCTCAATCCCAGCAGCTCTAGCTGCAGTTTTTGTCTCTGCTTCCTTTATCTCCAAAACATCTAATTTACAGCTAGGATATCCAGATCCACCAAAAAAAAAAAAAAAGAGAGAGGTTGGAACTTCCCATATTAACAAAAGCCCAACTGAAACTGCTCCCTCGCCTGGAACTACAGAGTGAATTCCATGTCAGCCTGGTCTAGAGTGAGACCTTACCTTAAAACCAAATGGTGGGTACACACCTTTAATCCCAGCACTCAGGAGGCAAAGGTAGCAGGATCAGCATGAGTTCAAGGCCACCCTGAGACTATGTGCGGGTCATGGGGAGCTTTGTTACTTTACAACTATTTAAATAAATATCATTGGAATGATCTTTCAAAACTTGGGTTCAGTAGGTCAAAGGGGATCCTTGGTGCTGGAAAGTATGGGATTTACTCAATGACTATACCTATAAGATACTGAACCCCTTTCTCCAGCATATGCACTGTTCAGTGAAGATCAACAGCTAAGTTCTTGCGCCTGGGTCAACATTTCTCCTCATGCTTAGTGCACAGTTAAGCCCCAGAAGCCTGCCGAATGAGAAGGAAGTTAACTTCATTTTAAGGACCAGTGTTTCTTGCATGTAGAAGGACTAGGCCTTGAAGCATCCATTTTATTCAGAACCTGGGGAAGATGCCCATCTTGTCATCTCTACTTCTGTACCTGACAGGTGCTCAGATCCCTGTACTAGAGTTGGCTAATTCTGGATCATCTGACCTTGATACCAGGTGTCCAATCATGGAAGCTGTGCAAAGACAACTGAAGGAACCAAGTCACCAGGACAGTTTCTTTACTGACATGCAAGGAATTGAGAAAGAAACCAGTTGAATTATAGCAAGCACCACACTTAAGAAAACGGCACTAAAACAAACAAACAAAAAAAAGTTGCCAGGCGTGGTGGCGCACGCCTTTAATCCCAGCACTCAGGAGGCCGAGGTAGGAGGATCGCCGTGAGTTCGAGGCCAGCCTGAGACTACATAGTGAATTCCAGGTCAGCCTGGGCTAGAGTGAGACCTTACCTTGAAAAACCAAAAAAAAAAAAAAAAAAAGAAAGGAAAGAAAAAAAAGAAAACGGCACTAACAGGTGTCATGTTTACAAAACCCCATTATTCAGGAAAGAAGTGAGACCACAGAAACCTTGTTCGATACAATTCTTATCACAAAGCAGTCATGAAGTAATGAGTTTATTTGTGTTCTAAAATAAATATGAACATGCACCTTTCCATCAGTGTCCTCATGGGTCATGGCCTATGTAGAACTTGGACAGGAAATCCTTTGGCCTTGGTGTTTCTGTTTCATGGAAGAAACGCATAATATGTGTCCGCTGCTTCCAGACGTGAATAGTTTCTTCCAGTTCCATCTTTCCCTGCAAAGTAAGGAGAGAGGTAGCCAAAGTGCTCAAACTGAAGGGTTATGAAACCACAGTCCCAAGATTCTATTCTCTGCTCAGCACTGACCTGTCAATGACTGGACAAGTAACTGCTCTGTCTATGGAAGTTTCTGCATCTGAAGACGAGGCGGGACACTAATTGCTCTGAAGCATGCTTTCATGTTCTTTAGCTTTGGTTAACTGGTCCAGATCCCCGGGAGTGCATAACCTGGCTGGTTTAGCTTAATGTTTCTCTCTACATTTCTTCCATGTTATTTACTGGTCCACGCTGAAGGTCCTGGCCTGGGAGACATAACGGTCACAATTTGACCTCATTTATACTGGACTCAAAGCCAACTGCCTGCCTCACCTAGTGGTAAGCTGGCAGGCAAGTGAAGCATTTTCTGAAGTATTCAAACACTCCCACTTTCTTATTTGCATTTGTGGTTGTAATACTCAGCTCCTGGGGAATTTTCCTTCAACAGTGAGCAATCTAAATTGATTTGGATGGGGGCTGGAGCGATGGCTCAGCGCTTAAGGCACTTGCCTCCAGTGCCTAAGGCCCTGGGTTCAATTCCCCAGGACCCACATATGCCCCTGGTACTTTCTCTCTCTCTCTCTCTTGAAAATAATAAATATATTTTAAAAAAAGACATTCTCGTTTAAAAAAAAATAAAAAATAAATTGATTTGGATGGAGGTTGAGGCAAGAGGCTTGATGGTGAGTTCTAGCCTGGGCATCTCAGTAAGACTTCCATCTAGAAAGTGATGACCTCCAAGCTCAGTTACTTTGAAATAGTTGCTGAACCAATAGTTGCTTTTTAAACTGGGGAGAAAAGGAGGCGGGAGATGGCTCAATCTGAATTCAGATTGCCAGCACCCACCTAAAGCCAGGCTGGTAGTGTGTACCTATAATCCCAGCCCTGGGGAGCTGGAGGCTGGGGGATCCCTAGAACTTTTGGGCCAGCTACTCCAGTTGAATGAGAAAGACCCTGTCCCAAAACACAAGGTAGCTCTCTGGCTTTTCAGCCTTCCTGAGCTTCCAGGTCCCTGCTCTGATAAGCCCTGCTGGGCTGAGATGGGGGACTCCTATTCCCTCATGGGCTCTCTGTACTTTTCTTCTCTAAATCTAAAAAAGTCTAAGTCTTTAAAAACAAAAAAAGTACAGACGAATTAAGGAAAATACGTGTTGGCTTCTGTTTTTCACACACATTAGCAACCACGCACACACACGTACCCACACATACATGAACAATCTTGCATACCCCCCTTACACATATTGGAAAAAAAAAAAACTCAGAAGATTCAGAAGCACAAGACAAGTTGGCTGACTTTTTGTTGACCAGGGAAGGCCAGTTACCTTAATGACCAGAAGATCAACCACCCTGGGGTCGGTGACGTGGGCATTCTTCATAAACATTTCTCGAACTTTATCCCGTCCCTGTTTCACAGTGATGTCAAGCTGGAATAAGTGTACTAAAGAGAAAACATGGTTTAGGTTATACACTCGTTCAGTCATGTTTTCAGAAACTTAATAGATACGGAAAATGTATAGATTCCCCATTCATTCCATGTACCAAACAGCCTAACTTAAGCTTGGTGCTTAAGGATGTGAAGTGAGACCCGAGCCTCGCTCTGCTTACACTTTGTTTGGGGAATGAAAACAGTAACACCCTAGTTCAGCTGTTGTGAGGTAATCCAAAACGTTTATAGCAGTGTATGGCATTGAATAAGCTCTCCATATACATCAGCCTCCCCACATGAGGAACTGAAATCTCAAAGTGTGAGTAAAAACAAACTCTTCTAAGGCTGGGCATGGTGCTGCACATCTTTAATCCCAGCACTTGGAGGATCGCCATGAGTTTGAGGCCAGCCGGAGACTACATACTGAATTTCAGTCAGCCTGGGCTAGAGCGAGACCCTGCCTTCAAAACAAAACAACCGAAGGTGAACAATTGAAGACAACCAATGTTACTCTATCCTGGCCTGCACACATACAGACCTGTATCCTCAGACACGTTCAGACACACGTGCCCACATACACGTGCACATATGAACGTGCACACAAGCATGCATAGCACACATGCAAACAATTTAAAAACAGGGCTGGAGAGATGGCTCAGCAGTTAAAGCACTCGTCTGCAGAGCCTAGCTACCTGGGTTCAATTCCCCAGTATCCACATAGGGCCAGATGCACAGAGTGGCGCATGCATCTGGCATCTATTTGCAGTGGCTGGAGGCCCTGGGGCGCCCATTTTCTGTGCATACAGGGTCCTCTGAAATTTAGGTCTCAAGGTGAGTAATAATACATGCCTGCAATCCTAGCACATAGGAGGCTGAGGCAAGAGAATCGCCTCCAGTCTGAGGCCTGTCCAGGGTTAAATAGTACCAAGTTTGCCATGAGAGGAAATATTAGATTTTAGTCATTTGTATTTCCACCTCATCAGCCTTTATGGGATTTGCTGATGACATAAAGGACATGAGGGCCTATGTGCTAGCTGGAAGAAGGAACAGGGTGAGAGGCACACCAAGGCTTTAGGCATTAACAGGAGACCTTCTGCTGTGTGACATGTCCACTTTGATTGACAGCCAGGCAGGTTAGCACACACCTGTAACCCCAGCACTGGGAAGCCAGGCAGGAAGGGCAAGCCTGGACTACATCACAAAACCTTATCTCAAAAAACAACCCCCCCAGACAACCAAAACGCCCCCAATTTAAAAGCAACTCTGAAAATCATTAAGGCCACCTTGTAGCAAATTCAACAATAAAGTTCAAACCTTTCATTAGGCTCACAACTCCCAACAGTAAATATAAAGCGCCATGGATGCCAAGCAGCAAAGAAAGCCAAGTTCCTGATTGGACCAGGGGACAGGCAATACCAGGCATCTAAAAACTGCCGTTCCAGCCTGACAGGTAAGTGTGAAGGTCCTCTCATTACAAAGAACCTAGTGCAGGGCCGGACCAAGTTCTCATGAGAACCAGTTCTACATTTCGAATCTGCCTTCATTTGGTTAGCTTTGTCACCAACCCTGGCAGATGTATTTATACCAGGGGAGATGTCAAGCACCAGAAAATTTAGGTTTTCCGCCTCCGAGAGCTTGGACAGTAAGATGACTAATATAGAACCAGGTATTTAGAATCTTCCTGCTTGTGAAGCGTCAGACCCAGAGACCAAATAGCTTCATGTTTATACTCTGGAGTTCTTTCATTTTTACTTGCAAACAGAGAGAGAGACGCACACAGAGACAAGAGAATGGGCGCACCAGGGCCTCTACCCACTGCAAACGAACTCCAGATGCATTCAACACTTTGTGCATCTGGCTTTGCGTGGATACTGGGGAATCGAACCCGGGTCATTAGGCTTTGCAGGCCAGCGCCTTAACCGCTGAGCCATCCCCGCGTGCACCAAGTCCCCGCTCCCGACAGGGCCGGGCAGAGGCCGGGACGGCACCGTAACCACCCTGCACACCCGGGGCAGCCCTGCCCGGCAGAAGGATCGACCTTGGGAAGCAAGGTCACCGCCGCCTCGGGCCACCGCGCTCCGGTGCGAGGAACCCCGGCCGCCCTCGGGGCCCCGCGCCTCACCCGTCTGAGGCACCTCTCGGTACCAGGCGCGGTAGAGCTCGCGGACCCTCCGCTTCGCCTCCTTCAAGTCCCGACTGAAGATGGGCTTCACCGCCGTGCTGGCCGGCGCCGCCGCCCGCCGCAGGCTGCTCGCCGCCATCTCGCCGCGGAACCCTCCTCTCCAGCCCGGCCCGGCCGCCGCGCGCATGCGCCCCAGCGGGACGGGGGCGGGGCGGCGCTGGGGCTCTCCGATTGGCTGGGAGCCGGATGCACCTGCTCATGCGCAGAGCGCAGCTCAGCGCTGAGGGTCAGGGCGGCCGTCAGGGGGCGCTGCTCCGAGGCTCGCAGAGAACGTGCCGGGGCCCAGGTGACCCAGGTGACGTGGATGTCCTCCTGAAAGTCAGCTCTTTTCAGGGCGCTGTCCAGGCTTTAGCTTCTTAGCACTTCGCAGCCCTGAGAGGCGGATTAGAGCATCTGCCCCAATTTATTCTATTATTATTTTTGTTGCTGTTGTATGTTTATTAATTATTTGGTTTTTTCCAGGTAAGGTCTCTCTCTAGCCCAGGCTGATCTAGAACTCACTCTGTAGTCTCAGAGTGGCCTCGAACTCACGGTGAGCCTCCTACCTCTGCCTCCCGAGTGCTGAGATTAAAGGCGTGCATCACCACACCCGGCTTTATTCTTTCCTAGTCTTTGAATTGATTTTTAAAAATTCCTGACATTACAAAACGAAACTTAAATTTGTTACTATTCCGCTCTTACAATTCCATGACAAAAATTCATGAGAAGCAGAAGGGGAGTGGGGGTGTGTGTGGGTGGTGGACAGCAGAAGGGGTGGGGGTGGGGTCTGCAGTGCTGTCGCTGCTCCCAGGCCACTCTCTCTCCGGAAAGCCCGACATTGATAAGCCGGGCCAGTGTGCCTGCAGGTCCAGTGATGGTGCTGTACACCCGCTGGGTCTGCAGTTTTGATCTGAGCCTCACACATCTGACAGATCTTACTGATTTTGGTGCCCTGATGTCCCACTGTGCCACCCATGAAGCCGCTTGGAATGGTGAGTTCATGATCCAAACCTGCCCTACAGCCATCACCGATCACCGCAGGAGACCCTCCGGACTCAGCGCCACTGAACCTGAGGTTGCCAGGAGTCATGGGAAAATGGGACTGTTGCATTGCCAACTGGTGCAGCTTGGTCAGATCTGGCTGTGGGCCAGGCGTGGTGGCTCAAACCTTTAGTCGAAGCACTGGGGAGGCAGAGGTAGGAGGATCACTGTGAGTTCGAGGCCACTTGGGACTACATAGTGAATTCCAGGTCAGCCTGGGCTTCCAGGTCAGGGTTGAGGCACATGGACAGGGTGGTGTGGGGAAAGCTGGCACTGGCTGCCTGTGCTGTACCTGTCCTGGCCACCTGTAAAGACCACTGGAGAACTCCAGGGCTTGAGCTGGTCTCGCCCTTCCGGGGGATTCCAGCAGGACCAAGAAATCTGCTTGCCACACTCAATGATGGGGTGTGGAATGCCCGCCACAGTGATGGCCCTCTCAGTTAAGTTAGGGAGGATATCCAGGTGCCGCCTGGACCCAAGCTCCTGGACTCTCTTATTTCCAGAAATCTTGCAACCATCTTTTCCAATGAGAGAGCTACAGGGGCCACCAGCCTTAGGGAAACTAGAGGTCTACTGGTAGCTGCGCTTTTAGTTCCAGAGTCTCTAATGTCCTCTTCCAGTTTGTCACTGGACCTAACAAATGCTCCAGGTCAGCCTGGACTAGAGCGAGACCCTACCTCGAAAAACCAAAAAAAAAAAAAAAAAAGGACTTTTAGGGTTGCACGAGACTCACTCAGGGGACATCTGCAATGCCTGTGTGTGCTTGTGGAGAGATGCAAGAAGTTGTCAGCAGGGTTGGAAAAAAAAAACAACCGTGGTCGGGAAAAAAAATCATGTGGTAGCTGCCAGGGCAGGACCCAGCCTGAAGACGACATCGAAACCAAAAAAAGTAAAAACTGTCTGGAAACAGGATCAAACGCAACCACATCAGTAAACTGCAGAAGGAATTTCAATGCCACAGTTCCTATGCCGCCAACAGCACCTCCAGCGCCTCTCCAGCCCAGTCTCTGTGTTACAGTGACCAGTCAATGAGGGCTCAGATACAGAGATGGCTTCCAGCACACCAGTGTTTTCCTTTTTAAATCTTACGTACTGGAAGACAGAAACTATGCTGTGGGATGATCTACAAGGGCCGCTTTGGGGAAGTTATCTGCTCAAGTCCAGCTACAGCAGAGGATCGGGCCCACTCAGGAGAAGGAAACAGACAGGACCACCAAGCAACAAACTGACCCTTCTATTCTTCACTTAGATACCTGGTATTCTGCCAAGAGGCATTTTCTAGATTAATTTTGAAGCTTACTGCAAGAAAAAAGAAGTGTACATAGTATTTAAGATGCCGAGTATTTCTTTCTTTCTTTCTTCTTTCTTTCTTTCTTTCTTTCTTTCTTTCTTTCTTTCTTTCTTTCTTTCTTTCTTTCTTTTTCTTTCTTTCTTTCTTTTTTTTGGTTTTTTGAGGTAGGGTCTCACTCTAGTCCAGGCTGACCTGGAATTCACTCTTTAGTCTCAGGGTGGCCTTGAACTCATGGTGATCCTCCTACCTCTTCCTCCAGAGTGCTGGGATTAAAGGCGTGCGCCACCATGCCCGGCAAGATGCCAAATATTTCATTGGAGAGCTGAATTCTGTGTAAAGTGCTCTTTAGTCTTTTTTTTTTTAATCCCCTTCTAAGGAATGAATTTAGAGGATTTCAGGGCGCAAAGGTGGGATTTGATGTCTGGTAACCATAAGTAGATTAGTCTTTCTGTTTTCAGAGGCAGTGGTTGAGGCATTTTTAAATGGCTGGCTACACTTTGCCTCACGTGGATAATTTGTCATAACTCCATAGTGTGACCTGCCTCAGAGGTAGTTTTGAAATATTAAGGTCGTGCCAAGGTTCTGATGGTTCAGTCCTGTACTAGTGATTACTAAATGGGACAGAATGCGCTTTTCTGGTACAAATAGCTTGAAGAGGGATGTCATTTCTAAAGACAAGGTAGCTTGATCCTGTGCCACCCTCTCAACTTCACATTGAAAAAGACCTTATGAGAATCAGACCTCCTGGGGAAGAGGTGAGCCTAGGTGGACAGTACTGGAGCGTCACAGAACACACTTAACTAGCAAATAGAATACACAGTCTTCTGGTTGGCATAGAGCACAGGTGGATGGTTCTTGTGACAGCTTGTTAGACGCTTTGCAGTGTGTAAATAATTGCTGTTGGTGTTACACGATTATCTGGGGACTTCATTGAAAGCTGCACAATTCAGTTTTAGCTCTGGATTACCTCACTTGACCTTTGTTTTATCTATAGAGAGGTTTTGGGTTCTTTAAAAATTTTTATTTATTTATTTTTCATTCTATTTAAAGTTGATTAGCAGAGGTGAAACAGTCGGGATGCATTTGGCTTTGAGTTGGGCTTTCTGAGCACTGAGATGCTGAATGGAGTTCTCTGAGCACCTCTTTCCTAGAGGTTCATGACCAGGAAGGAGCAAGCGCCTGCCTCAAGACGCCATCGTTCATGCTCATATTGAAAACTGGATTTGTAAAGGTGAATCGTGTTAGGAGTGAGCCACTCTTTGTGGGCATCCTATTGTTTTATGATTCTTAGTCGAAACATTTTATATTTCTTCTTTTGAGAAACAGCCTGCCTAGTTCAAGCTACCACGTGCACATACTACCTGTGAGTCAGTCGGCTTGCCATAGCCCTGGAGGGTGGAGCACGAGAATCCAGCCATTATCCTCCTGAGTGATTTTGAAATGTTTTTTTTCCTTTGTACATTTTAGCTGCAGTATTGGTGGTAGGATATGCTATGATGGATCACCTCTACTTCTGTATTTATTTATTTATTTATTTATTTATTTATTTATTTATTTATTTATTTATTTATTTATTTATTTATTTATTTATTTATTACTAGATCTCACCAGGTTTCCCCTTCCACCTCTGCCTGTAGGATGTACTGCATGTAGTTATGCACTTTGTATTAATATATTAGAAACCTACAGATATGTTTTTGTACTCTTTATACTGGTCGATACTTATAATCAAAACTTTTATGGGGCCGGAGAGATGGCTCAGCCATTAAGGTACTTGCCTGCAAAGCCTAACGACCTGGGTTCTCTTCCCCAGTACCCACGTACAGCCAGATGCACAAAGATGATACATATATCTGGAGATTGCAGTGGTAAGAGACCATGGTGTGCCCCTCCCTCCCTCCCTCCCTCTCTCTCTAATTGCAAATAAGTAAAAACATTTTAAACATTTTATTGATAGCTTCCATAATCATAGATCATAAGCCATTATGATTCTCTCTCCACCCTCCCTGTTGCAGTCAGTTTTCTAGTTGCTGTGCAGAAAGAAGCCAAACAAAAGTTGCTTGTGGAGGAATGGGTTTATTTGGCTTATGGACTCGAGGGGAGACTCCATCCTGGCAGGGAAAATGATGGCATGAGCAGAGGGGTGGACATCACCTCTGCCACAGCACTGGAAATAGCAGCAGGAAGGTGTGCCAAATACTGGCAAGGGGAAGCTGGCTTATAACCCCCATAAGCCCACCCCCAGCAACACAGCTCCATCGAGGTTGTAAAATCCAAACTGCCATCAGCTTAGGATCAATTACCCAGAACACATTCATTTGTTTGTGGGGGACACCTGGATCACCTCCCTCATATCTCTTCCCCCTCTCAATTAGTTTCCAATTTGTTTCAGTGTTATCATTTTTTCTTCTCATAATGTGTAGTTATTACCAGGCATTGCAAAGTCATGAATATCAAGGCCAAACATTTTTTTAAATAACAAAATAATTAAAGCATTCCAGTCAGTTTTTTCAGGAGGTATTCCAAAGAAGGCATGTTGTCAGAAGAGATGCCAGCTCCATCTGTATTTTCACTCCTAAAAACCTTCTGGGAGGGAAATGTGGGGGTAGAAGACAGTGATATTAATGATCTTACCTGGTGTAGGTTATGGTTAATATGTGTGTTTATGGCTTTAGTTTTTTAAGTATATTTTATTTATTTGCAAACAGAGAGAAGAAAGACAGAGAGAATGGGCACACCAGGGCCTCCAGCCACTGCAAAGACTTCATATGCATGCACCTCTTTGTACATCTGGCTTTATGTGGGTACTGGGAATCTAACCTGGGCTTTGCAGACAAGAGCCTTAACCACTGAGAAATCTCTCCAACCCCTGGTTTTTTAAATTATTTATTTGCAAGTAGAGATAGCAAAGAGGCAGAGAGAATGGGAGCACCAGGGCCTCTGGCTGCTGCAAACAAACTCCAATGTGCATGCACCACTCTGTGCATCTGGTTTTACGTAGGAACTGGGGAATTAAACCTGGGTCCTTAGGCTTTGTAGGCAAGCACCTTAACTGCTGAGCCATCTCTCCAGCCCTTGTTTTGTTTTTGTTTAAGGCAGGGACTCACTCTAGCCCAGGCTGACCTGGAGCTTGCTTTGTAGGCCAGGCTGACCTTAAACTCACTACGATCATCTTGTCCCAGCCTTCTGAGTGCTGCGACTAATAAAGACACATGCCACCAAGACCAACTTACGATCGGTTCTTTAGGCACAGTGATTTGTCAATATGATAACACATACCTGTGAGATGATTGGTATTGTATGAAAGTAATGAGACACAGGAGACCAAGTCGCTTGACAGCACTGGGTTGAACTTGAGCAGCAGGCTCTAAAGCTCACCCTCAAGAGGCAGGCAGAGAGAGGGAGGGAGAGAAGGAGAGCGGGAGAGAGAATGAGCACACCAGGGCCTCCAGACACTGCAAACAAACTCCGGATGTATGTTCCACTTTGTGCATCTGGCTTTATGTGGGTACTGGGGAATTGAACCAGGGGTTGTTAAACCTTTCAGGCAAGCACCTTAACTGCTGAGCCATCTCTCCAGCCCCGTTAGTACAGGGAGCTCATACTTGCCCTTTTCAGTTTTCTTGGGAAGAAGCTACTTTTATCACTCATCCTATATGACTGTACACATTTTTAAATTTATTTTTAAATATTTTATTTATTCATTTTCAGGCATATATATATATATATATATATATATATATATATATATATATAGAGAGAGAGAGAGAGAGAGAGAGAGAGAGAGAAGGAGAGAGAGAACGTGCACCAGGGCCACCACCTTGTGAGTCTGGCTTGTGTGGGTCCTGGGGAATTGAATCCAGGGCCTTAGGCACTGGAGGCAAGTGCTTTATCTCTCCAGCCCTTGTACACATTTTAAAGGAAATGTTGAAGATAACTTTGATTAACACGTAGAAGAAATAATACAGAGAAGTCAGCTATACCCCTTTACCCAGTTTTCCCCAATGGCAACATCCTGTAACAGCTACAGTTCAGTATCACAGCTTGGATGTTAACACTGACGTAATCAAGATTTCAGTCACCGTCAGGATCCTTCATGTTTCCTTTCCCTTGTTTTCTTCTTAGTCCTTGACAAAGAGATGCCAGTTCTAGAAGTTTGTCTTTTTTTTTTTTTTTTTTGGTTTTTCGAGGTAGGGTCTCACTCTAGTCCAGGCTGACCTGGAATTCACTCTGTAGTCTCAGGGTGGCCTTGAACTCATGGTGATCCTCCTACCTCTGCCTCCCGATTGCTGGGATTAAAGGCGTGCGCCACCACGCCCGGCCTAGAAGTTTGTCTTTTAAAGAAGGTTGTATGGACTCACATGGTATATAACCTGTATTTATTTATTTTTAAAATATTTTATTTATTTATTTTCAAGCAGAGAGATACAGAGAGAAATGCAGAGAGAGAGAGAGAGAGAGAGAGAGAGAGAGAGAGAGAGAGAGAGAGAGAACACCAGAGTCAACACCTTGTGGGTCTGGCTTATATGGGTCCTGGGGAATTGAACCCATGGCCTTAGGCACTGGAGGCAAGTGCCTTAACCGCTGAGCCATCTCTCCAGCCACTTTGGTTGAACTTTTATTTCCCCCCACTAGCATGGTTGTTTTTGAAATTCATCAAGGTGATTACACATAGCAATAGCTTTCCACATAACCCAAGCTGACCTAGAGCCCAGGTTGGCCTCAAATTCACAATTCTCCTACCTCTGCCTCCTGAGTACTTGAGATTACAGGTGTGCACTGCCACATTTGGGCTATTTCTTTGTGTTTCTGAGTAATATTCCATGCTATGAATGTACCTGTGGTAGTTTGAATACGAAATGTCCCCTATAGTCTCATGTGTTGGTGATTAAGCCTCATACTTGATCCCCAGAGCATGGAGCCTTTGGGAGGTGGAGCCTTGCTGGAGGAGGTGTGCTATGTGGGTGGGCCTTGAGATTTTATAATCCAGCCCTGCTTCCAGGGCTAGCTGAGTTTACTCTTGCTGCTTCCTCTCTGCTGATATGTGATGATCTGAGCAGTTTCCTGCTCCTGCCATGCTTTCCTCACCATGGTGAAACTTCCCTTTGAAATTCTTTGAAACTATAAGATGAAATATACCCTTCCCTTCCATAAACTGCTTCTGATCAGGTATTTTGTCCCAGCAACAAGAAGATACCTGCTCCAGTTCCCCAGTTTGTTTGACCATTCGCCCCATGAAGGACATCTGGGTGGTTTCAGTTTGGAACAATTAGGAATGAGCTGCTCTGAATGTTAGTATATATCTACATAAATCTTCATTCTCTGATGCTAGATTATATGGCTATTGTGTATTTAGTTGTTAAGCTCCCAAACTGTTTTCCAGAGCAAACTGACTATAAATTCTCTTCAGCAAGCTGCTTCTTCTCAAGTAGTTTGTCACAGTGACAAGGAAAGCAGCCTCCTTGCAATTAATTTTAATATAGTGAGCTTGTATCCTTCAGCCTTGCTAAAGACTAGTAGCTTTTTGTATGATCCCATGGGTCTTTCTACATCATATGGACAGAAAGCACCCATTTATCTCTTGCTTGCCGTTTATGTTGCTTTTAATTTCATTCTTTTTTTTTAATTTAGGTTGCTAATAAGAACTTTGGAAAAACATTGCATAGAAAACATCCTCTGTGGGGCCTGAGGAGATGGCTCAGTGGGCAAAGCAAGCACCCGAGTACCTGCATTTGGATCTCCAGATCCCACATAAAAGCTGGAGATCAGGGTGCATGGTCATGGTGCGCTGCCATGCAGTCCCAGCGCGCTGGCGGGCAGATGGGAGGCAGAGACAGGAGCATTTCCAGGAAGCACGGTGTCCAGCTGGCCTGGGGAATGCAGCAGTGAGCAGAATGAGGTGCAAGGTGAGGATGAGAACTATTCTGGACCTCCACTGCAAGCCTTGGCACACGTGCATTTGTACTGACACACAGGCACACATGCAGGGAGAGGAAAGGAAAGGGAGCATCCTTTACTTATTCTTGAACTTGGCAGAGGCATCTAGTGCTGTCATTGTGCGTGTGGTCAGCTGTAGGCTTTCACGAGTCCTCACCACACTGACCATGTATGCTCATTGACTCCTAATCTGTTCGGTGGTTTAATTATTTTGCAGGAACAGATGTTGATTTTGCCGAATATATTTGTGCACTTGTTAAAACATTTGATTTTTCAGTCTAGTAACATGGTGAAATTTACTGATTTTTTTTTGGCTGTTTTTGTTTTTGTTTATTTTTTGAGGTAGGGTCTCGCTTTATCCAGGCTGACCTGGAATTCACTATGTAGTCTCAGGGTGGCCTTGAACTCACAGCGATCCTCCTGCCTCTGCCTCCCTAGTGCTGGGATTAAAGGTGTGTACTACCACACCTTGGTTTTTGAATGATGAGTTAATTTTGTATTCCTGGGGGTAAACTCTGCTGGTAATAATGGATTTTCCCCTTTGTTCTTTTTTTTTTTTTTTTTTTTTTTTTGGTTTTTCGAGGTAGGGTCTTGCTCTAGTCCAGGCTGACCTGGAATTCACTATGTAGTCTCAGGGTGGCCTTGAACTCACAGCAATTCTCCTACCTCTGGCTCCCGAATGCTGGGATTAAAGGCGTGTGCCACCACGCCCAGCCCCCTTTGTTAATTTTTATTTGTGTTGTTTATGTATGTATTTACGTGCCTCTGTGTGTATGTGGTGGTCAGAGGTCAACTTTGGGGTGTTGGTCCTATCCTTCCACTTTGTTTGAGAAGGCTCTCTCTTGTTTACTGCTGAGGACAGACTAGCTGACCCCCAAACTCCGAGTTTCTCCTGACTTCTGTTGCTGTATGCATGTTGGGATTAGAGACCCATGAGCCACTTTGCCCCCAGCTCTACATTTTTTATTCTACTGGGGTCAAAGATCATCCTTGAAATGAATCTAATTTTCTTGATTTATCAATTGTTTTAAGATCCAAAATATAGTCGTCTTTTTTTTTTTTTTGTCACACATCTGTCTTTATTGTAAGTAGTAGGTGGGATACTTCTAGCAGCAGTCAAAAAAAAAAAACCTAATTTACAAAAGCAGGAACCCATCGAAGCTGTGTGGTGGGTACCTTTGGGTGCTCATACATAGATGCCAACCCAGAGCAGGAGGAAGAGGACTCCAAAGACCATGAAGAGAGGCCACTAGGGAGATGAGGAACTCTGTGGAGATCTCCCGTGTGCTCCTGATGCAGGTGACCTCAGAAAGAGGTACCATGGTCAGGTCGGGGAGACAGCGGGGGTGACTAGGCTGGTGTATCTGCTCATGGCCTTGACCTCCATTTTACCCCTGATAGGTTAAGCCCATTCTCCTCCTTCAGTATTTTTTTTGAGGTAGGGTCTCACTCTAGCCCAGGCTGACCTGAACCTCACTTTGTAGTCCCAGGCTGGCCTCGAACTCCCAGCGATCCTCCTACCTCTGCCTCCCGAATGCTGGGATTAAAGGCGTGCGCCACCATGTTCAGCTCCTCCTTCCGCTTTAACCATCCACACATAAGTTATTATAACTTAGTTACATTTCCTGTCTTGACTCATGGCCACCTGGTGCCTTGGAGCTTCTCAAGGGCAGGCTCTATGTCCTTTCTCTCCAGAATTCTGCCTGCCACACTTGGAAGCTTCGCAGACACTGGTTGAATGAAGTCGTGAAGCTCTGTTCTTATTTTTTATTCAGAAGATATGCTTTATGGGTTACATGACAAGACAGGGTATTAAATCATATTTTAATTAGCTTACAAAACCTTGGTGTCTTTAAGTCTCTAGAGGACTTCCCATAGGGCTTGGTACCTTGTTACTGCTCAGTCAGCATTGATGGGGTTATAGTGAACCGAAGGAAACAAGCCTATGGCGGTGCTATCTCTTAAAGCCCCCCTGAGGCAGCTGACCTGCTGCTCCAGTCAAGGATAGTTTGTCCTGTCATAAAGCCTTCTAAGGCATGATGTCATACACAGAGAGCACTATTCCTGCAAAAGGAGGGGCCTGTGCACTTGACTCCTAGTCTCGGGCTTGAGAAGGTGCCAGGGCCTGAGAGGAGGGGAGGCTGCCTGGACACTCACACAGTTGAAGAATTCTCTGAGAATCACCAGCTCTCATACAGGCGGGTGCGCTCGGTAAGTCGGCCCGGAAGGTGCCCTCATTAAACCACACCCAAGCCAGGGAAAATACCTTCTTCTGTGCCTTGTCTTTCCTTCTGTGCATCCTTCCTATTCAAATGGCCCTTCTGCCTCTGTTCTCTTCTTCTTTGAGACACATTCTCTTTTTTCCTCTATGACGCCTCTCAGAATGAGCCTGATACGTCATCACCTGATAGAGATGACCACCTGAACTCAGGACTGAGCACATTGCTTGCATTATCTTTAGGCAGATGTGGTAGCTTTGTTTTCTACCTTGATCAGATTTATTTTTATTTGTGTGGGGGCGTTGAGGTAGGGTCTCGCTCTAGCCCAGGCTGACCTGGAATTCACTATGTAGTCTCAGGGTGGCCTTGAACTCACAGCAATCCTCCTACTTCTGCTTCCTGAGTGCTGGGATTGAAGGTGTGTGCCATGCCCGGCTAGATTTTTTTCAATTTAATTTTTTCATTTTTTCCTGATCCGATTTTTAAGCAATAGGAATAAGCTGCAGAGCCGTGTAATTAGCTCTTCATGTCGTCATTGAACTCTAGCAGTGTCTCAGGCACGAGATCAATTATGATGATTTTTGACAGTGACCGGCTTAATGAGAGAGGGGACAGGACAATGGCCAAGAGCACTAAGGTGGGTGGCCACCCGAGGGTAATCAGGGCAGCGAGCTCCTTGCAAGCAGTGAAGCAGATTCTAGGCAGGGAAGAGTATAGAGAAGGACCTTGGGTTTGAGGCTAGCCCGGGCTACACGGGGAGACTCTGTCTTAAATTCATCATAATAATGTCCAGCAAAACAAAGTAGAGGACCTGGTACAATCCCAACACTTAGACCAGTCAGAGGGAGGAGGAGAGTGGGAAGCGGGAGGAAAACCAGAGCATGAGAGACCAAGCCTCGGGAGCAAAGGCAATTCGGGAAGGATGGAGGGGCTCTAGTGCACAGCACCCAGAAGGGATCCCAGGCCTGAAATGGGAACCCTGGCTTTGGTGACTGTCAGCTAATCGATGACCTTGGTGAGGGGGTTTTCAGAGGTCAAAGTAAAGTGAAGTGGGTTTTGGAGTGAGGGAGATGTCGAGAGTGGTGAAGACAGCTCTTGTGGACACTGGTGTGAAGGGCAGAGGACAGAACAGCCAGGGAGTCGGGCTCAAGAGAGAAAGACCATTTTTTTCATGGAAGTGATATGTCTCAGTGCCGACTGGAAGGTGTTAGAGAAGAGGGAAAAGCAGAATACAGAAGAGGGAAGGGATCCCTGACCCCCCAGGTTGTGAGGAGACCCGACAGAGTATAGTATAGGTGCCTCAGAGGGGTGGCAGCTCCCAGGGGAAGAGGAGAAGGCCTGTGGAACGCTGCTGATGGGTGGGTGGGTGGGCTTGGAGGCAGAAAGTTGAGTGTGAGGGGGCTGAGGTGGGCTTAAGGTGAAATAGTCTCTGTTGAGAATGAAGAGCTGACTGAGGTAACAGAGGCTTGCCAGGCACACTGGGTCCCTCTGCCATTAAGGATTTGACTTTACAATGACATCAGTCAAGGTGGACTTTGGACATGAATGTAGAATTTTAGACAAAAAGCTATCTTAATGAGATTTGGAGCTCTCTCTCACCACTCACCAAATTATCTTTAAACAGAAAACACTTCAAAGTGTTGGTAGTTTTCAATAATCTTATTTACCATTATTAAACCCTGGAGGACATTTTCCATCATGTGGTCAATGGAGCTGTGCCTTCTTCCTTAATCCTATGACAGTCCCCTTTCCACCCTGATTTTCTAGGACCCACCTGCCAGGTTCTGGGCCATTGGGAGTAGCTTTTGTTTGAGGATTGTGAGGCCCTGAGAGAAGTTTCTGAGCACTTCCAAGCTCCTGGTAAGTCTGGTCTGCAGCTGGGCCCTGCCTGGCTCTACCCTGTGGGTACAGGATCCTGTCTTTGCCCTAACTTGCCCACGGGTGAGGAAGCATGGAGATCTATGGCCTATGTGGCTCAGTGACTGTTGTCTCTATTTTTTCTAGGCTGAAAATGGTGTTTTGTCTATGCTGTCAGAGAAAAGGGTAATGTTTACGAGGGCCCCATAGCCAAAGAGGGTTCCTCTACTTGGGCCTAAGAGGCAGGGAAAACTGGGTTCTCCTCCTTCCCTGACTGCTGTAATGTTTCTGGGATTCAGCCTCAGGCAGTTGTGAGAGCTGGTCCTGGGAGGTGCGCATGCGCCTGTGCTGCTCTGGGTAGCCCAAAGAGGCAGGGCTGTGGGATACTTCCAGTCTCTGAGGTGTGGGTTCTGTCAGTCCAGAGCAGGGGAGAGGGGTGGGGAGAAGAGCTGATGAGCATGACTGAACTACTATGCGGCCCAGCACAAGGCCTGCTCCCCGCGTTGTGATTGGTCAGCAGCATAGACCCATGTGAACAATTAGGGAAGGAAAGAGGAAAGGAGTCAGGGGTTCCTCACACTCCTAGTCTGGTGTTGGAAGGAGCAGGTAGAGAGGCAGCCCGAGGCCTAGTGCAGCTGAGAAGTGTCCAACCCCACGCATTGAATGATGGAGTCGTTTCTGGGCCCTGGAAAGGTGGAAGGAAAGCCAGTAGCCACAGGTGAGGCCAGACATCCCTGCCTCCCGCTCAGGAGTGCTTGTCTTCCAGATTCGGCAAGTTCCTGTACGTGTTCCACCTCTTCCTTCTCGCAGGTGAGGCTGCTGGGAGGCTCAATGCAGGGCCTGCCTTGGCCATTCCCTCCTGTCTCCAGCTGTCATCCAGGGTCCCCTGCCCCTTCCCGAGGCTGCCATGTACCTGGCTCCCCGAGGAGCTGACACGTTGCTCAAGGCCAAGACTAACCTGTTGCTTTCTTCCCTCTTCATGCTCGTAGTAGAGCTGAGAGCCCTGTCTCCTCCAAAATTCATGCTCTCCATTCCCCAAGCATAAACCCACCCAAACTCGCACAACCCCATCATCCCCCACAGCGATCATCTTCTGTTTTTGCTTTTGCTCTTTTGGCAAAACTATATATTGTTTCTCACATTTTAATTTAATACCTAATCTTTACAAACATTTTTTTAAAGGCAACATCTCACTGTAACCCACCTGACCCAGAACTCACTCTGTAGTCCCAGGCTGACCTCACAACTCCTCTGACCTCTGCTGGGATTAAAGGTGTGCGGCACCACACCTGTCTTAAATGTTTTAATTTTATTTATTGGAGAGAAAGAGAATGCACATGCCAGGACCTCTCGCCACATTGTGCATCTCTCAAGTGGGTCCTGGAGAATCAAACCCAGGCCAGCAGGCTTTGCAAGCAAGTGCCTTTAACCACTGAGCAACCTCCTCAGCCCCAAATAACTAATATTTTTCATCATAAAGTTAAATGATTTTAAAGAATATGACTGTTGCTATATTCCCAGCACTTGGTCGGGAGGCTGAAATCTGAGGCTAGCTTGACCTTCATAGTGAGTTCCAGGGTTCCCTGGGCTATAGCCCCCTCTCAGTAACCAAAATAAGGTTAATAAGAACAACAATAGAAGTTTAAAAGGATGGGATTTCTGGTGTTATAAATAATGATATTTGAGGGCTGGAGAGCTGGCTCAGCAGTTAAAGGCACTTGTAAAGCCTTATGGTCTGAGTTGGCCTAAATTAGATTCCCAGTACCCACATAAAGCACAAAGTGACGCACGTGACTAGACTTCGTTTGCAGGGGCAGGAGGACCCGAAATGTCTATATTCTCTCTGTTTCTCAAATAAATAAAAATATTTTTTAAAAAATAATGACATTTGAAAGTGAGGCACTTGTATCTCTCTCTCCCTCTCTCTCTTTCCCTCTCTTTCTTTGAGGTAGGGCCTCGCTCTAGCCCAGGCTGACCTGGAATTCACTGTGTAGTCTCAGGCTGGCCTCTCTCTCCTGAGTTCTGGGACTAAAGGTGTGTGCCAACACTCCCGACTTCACATCTCTTTTTAAAGATTTTTCTTGTCTTTTCCACAACCTGCAGGAGCCGTGTACTACTATTTCCAGAAGTCTCCTGGGGACACCACTCCTGACTATGATATTGATGAGAAACTACTCCAGGTAGGAAGGCTGGCTCTGGGGACCTGGAGGCTGGGATGTTCTCATTGGTCTACAGAAGGGTCATGCATCTGGAAACCATGGAAACCAGCTATGCTATCAAGATGCTGTGTGAGAGTTGGAGAGGGAAGCCCTGGACTGCTGAGCTCCCTTCTCCGGGTCCCATGGCAACAGCTGGGTGTGGTGTGAGACCCCAGACTCACCAGGCCAAAGCTCCAGCATCGCTAGAGAATCCATCTCAAGGAAACAAGTGGACGAGCCACGAGAGGGGACACCGGCCATTCTCCTCTGGCCTCTGCGTGCTCACGTTGGGCACTGCATCCACCACTCTGTACACATGCTCTGTACACACACCACATCACACCTACTACACATGTGTCCAAAGAAAGATAATTTATTTGTGAGTGTGAGAAACCCTGTGTCTCTGGCAAGTGCCAAAGGAGAGTCTTAACTCCTCCCGCCATGGGCTGGTTTTCCCTGGTAGTGGTCACAGAGCCTCCTTGAAGGTCTAGGTCCAGGGACCTGTGGCTGCAGCTCTTGTGGCTCAGGGCACAAACGGATCCCAGCTGTCCACTGAGGGACACGCAGGAAGGAGCATCGGCCATCTATCACCTACACTAGCCAAGCCGCTCCCGCTTTACAGATGAGGAAACTTGGCTTCCAAGAGGGAGTGACTAGACCAGGACCATGGAAGGTGACAGGACAGACCACATACTGGCCTCTGGGGGCTTCTGACCCCTGCCTGGTGCTTTGAGGAAAGAGGCTTCTCATGGGGACAAAGCTGTTAACTTGAAGAGCTCTGGGCTGCGTCTTATGCGAGGGACTATTCAGAGACTGGAAGCCTCTAAGGAAGCCCATTTTGACAAGTACCTTGGAGATCCACTTTGCTTTCTCCTTTAAAAAAAATTAACCAAGTCTCCATTTAAAAAGCTTTGTTGTCGCAGGGTGCAGTGGTGTACCCCTTTAATCCCAGAATTTGGGAGGCAGAGGTAGGGGATCACTGTGAATTCAAGGCCACCCTGAGACTACATGGTGAATTCCAGGGCTAGAACAAGACCCTACCTTGAAAAAACAAAACAAAAAACTTTGCCGTCAGTAAAGATATGCATATACATAGTTCGAAAGGCAAAGCTTTAGGAAAATTAAAACCAGTTCCCCTGTCTTCACTCATAACTTTGCTAATCCAGACGGGAGTCTCTCCAGCTGGTGCCTGGACCCCATGTTTAGGAGTGGATACATTTAAAAAATATTTTTATTTATTTATTTGCATGTAGAGAGAGATAGAGAGGTTGGACACACACACACACAGAGAGAGAAAGAGAGAGAGAGAGAGAGAGAGAGAGAGAGAGAGAGAGAAAGAGAGAGAGAAAGAATGGGCATGCCAGGGCTTCCAGCCACTGCAAACGAACTCCAGACGCATGTACCACTCTGTGGGAACTGGGGAATCGAACTCTCGTCATTAGATCCAGCAGGCCAGAGTCTTAACCTCTAAGCCATCTCTCCCGCCCTGGATACATATTTTTCTGCTGATTTATTTTTATTTGGGGGATGTGTGTTATGGTGAGTGTAGCGCACCCGTGCACACACATGCAGAACACAGAGGAAGACATCAGTGCCCTTCTCCATTGTTCTTCTTTATTTCCAAGAGAGTCTCTTATCGATCCTGGAATTTCCTGTTTTTCAGTTATCCTGGCTGACCAGGGGGACCCAGTGAGTCCCCTGGCTCTGTCCCCCTCCCTCAGTGCTGCTCTTATAAGCGTATGCGGCCATGTTTGGCTTTGTTATGTGAGTTCTCAGGACTGAACCCGGGTCCCCATACTTTTGAAGCAGCACTCCTACCTTCTGAGCCATCTCTCCTGCACCTGTCTTGTTTTTTCCAGATTGAATTTCTACACTGGAAGATGGGGATTCCACTTGCACACATCACATATCACCTCCAGCATGGCCTCCTACACACTTCTTGTTTGGGGGAGTTTAAGTCCTTAAATCGGAGTAAATTTTTAACCAGGAATGGTGATGCATGCTTGAAATCCTAGCACTTGGCAATCAGAGGCAGGAGGTTCCAGGCTAACCTGGGCTGGAGTCTCAAAAAAAAAAATTGAGTATAGTTTTTATGTATTTTATATACTTTGACTTTAAAGTTCTATTCCCAGACGGGCGTGGTGGCGCACGCCTTTAATCCCAGCACTCGGGAGGCAGAGGTAGGAGGATCGCCATGAGTTCGAGGCCAGCCTGAGACTACAGAGTGAATTCCAGGTCAGCCTGGGCTAGAGCGAGACCCTACCTCGAAAAACGAAAAAAAAAAAAAGTTCTATTCCCTGTTTCTCTCTCACTATTATAGTGGTCTTTTTTCTTTCAAAACGAAAATAAAATCTTTTATTTAAAATTTGGGGTGGGGAGGGAATCATGTTTTATGGTCTATAATTATGGAAGCTATCAATAAAAAGAAAAAAGTTTAAAAATAAAAAATAAAATTCGGGCTGGAGAGATGGCTTAACAGTTAAAACACTTGCCTGCAAAGCCTACTGACTGGGGTTTAATTCCCCAGTTCCCATGTAAAGCCAGATAAACAAAGTGGCACATGCATCTGGAGTTCATTTGCAGTGGCTGGAGGCCCTGGTTATCCATTCTCTCTATCTCTCTTCTCTCTATCTCTCATTGCTTGCAAATAAAATATATATATATATATATATGTATATATATATATATATATATTTTGGTTTTTTGAGGTAGGGTCTCGCTCTAGTCCAGGCTGACCTGGAATTCACTATGTAGCCTCGGGGTGGCCTTGAACTCAAGGCAATCCTCCTACCTCTGCCTTAAAGGCATGTACCACCATGCCCAGCTAAAAAATAATATTTTAAAAATTTGTATAATCTCCTCACACCACTCTCCTTTGTCTGCCCCCCCCAAGCCCCTTCTTCTTTCCTACCATACCTTCGTCTATGTTAATGTCTCCTCCGTCATCCCTGAAGACCTGTTGATGGATCCAATAGTATGCAGGTCTGGTGTAGGTAATGCAGCCTCTGTGAGGTCATGAATGCCCCGGGGCCCCTTTGTGTCTGGTAGATGGATTCTAAAGCACTCCTCCCCATCCTCGGCTTGTACCTTCTTTCACTTCTGCTTTAGTCCTGAGCCATGGGAGGCTGTGATAGGATCGTGCTGAATGGTCAGCTGTCACTTGTTCTCAGCCCTTTGATGAGATTTGAGTCTCCACAGCAGTCGCCACCACCAGAAAGAGAAGCTTCTCTAACAGAAGTGAGGCCATTGGCTGCCAGACATTGTGTAGACTAGAATACTATTCAACTTCTGATTGTACAGTTAGTTCTATGAGTGTTGATACTGTATCCAGGCATGTGACCACTTCTATGATCAAGATATAAAACAGTTCCATCACTCCAAAACACAAAGTTTTTTTTGGAGTTTTTGAAGTAGGGTCTCGCTCTAGCCCAGGCTGACTTGGAACACACTCTGTCATCCCAAGCTGCCTTTGAACTCGCAGTGATCCTCCTACCTCTGCTTCCCAAGTGCTGGAATTAAAGGTGTGTGCTACCACATCCAGCTCCAATTTTTTTTTAAATTTAAGTTTAAATACTCAAAAAGTATTTGAGAGAGACCGAGAGAGATCGAGGCAGACAGAGAGAGTGAACATGGACATGCCAGGGCCTCTAGCCACTGCAAACAAACTCCAGACATATGTGCCACTCTGTGCAACTAGCTTTATGTGGGGACTGGGGAATCAAACCTGGGACATCAGGCTGGGCAAGCAAGCACCTTTAACTGATGAGCCATCTCTCCAGCCCTCACTCCAAAAGTTTTAAGCTGAGTGTGATGGCACATGCCTGTAATCCCAGCACTTGGAGGCAGGAAGTTTATGAGTTAAAGGACAGCCTGACCTATATAGCAAAATACTATCTCAAAAAATAAAGAGACCAGCATGGTGGCACATACCTTTAATCCCAGCACCGAGGAAGCAGAGGTAGGAGGATCACTGAGTTTAAGGCTAGCCTGGAACTACAGAGTCAATGCCAGGTCAGTCTGGGCTAGAGTAAGATCCTATGTCAAAAAAGGGGGGGGGCTGAAGAGATGGCTTAGCGGTTAAGGTGTTTGCCTGCAACGAAGAAGGACCTGAGTTCAATTCCCCAGTGCCCATGTAAAAGCCAGATACACAAGAGGGCTCATGTGTCTGGAGTTCATTTGCAGTGGCTAGAGGCCCTGGTGTGCCCATTCTCTCTCTCTCTCTCTCTGATAAATAAAATATTTAAAAAAATTAGAGCTGGAGAGATGGCTCAGCAGTTAAGGTGCTTGTCTACAAAGCCTAAAGACTCAAGTTCCATTCCCCAGTGACAGCCTGCTCTCTCCTTGTTATGTAGCCCATTGGGGAGACCTTAAGGCCGGTGTGGGGGCCAATGGACAAGTGCTACCCCAGGACTGCTCAGGTGGGTAAAGGTGGGGTGGCTGTCCTAATGACTTCTGACAGGCACAGCAAGGGGGACTGTACCTGGATGGAGGGGCCAGATGAGGACTCACAGTTACTCCCAGCTGTGTGCCACTCCTGTTTGCTTTGTAGAGGCGCAAAGTCAAGAGCGGGAAGATGCAGGCCTCAGAGGTATGTGAGGCTCTCCTGGAAAGGCTGGGGCTCTCCTCCTGTGGTGCTCTTTCAGACTCAGGGACACCCCAACTCATGGAAGGGTGTTCCAGGGGTCAGGGCAAGCACCCTTGGTGGGGCGGGGGGGTGAACCCACCAATTTACCACAGCTCAGCTGAAAGGGGAAGGACATCTTGGGGAAAACAAAAGGCTGTAACCTCCCAAGTGTGGGGACAGGAGGGGACAGAAGAGTTTTGAGGGCCTCTTGACTCTCCCTACAGGTCATGACCCCCAGGGAAATGGAAGGACAGAATGATGCCACCTCCAAGGAGCAGACTGACATCTTGACTCAGGAGGAAGGGCAGGTGAGGTCCCCCAGGGAGGAAGCAGCAAGCCCCCTTTTTAGTGAGCAGGAGCTGGTTGGGAGGTCAAGAAGGTCTGAGGTCTCCACCAGAATATTCCAGCATGGGTCTTGAGAAGCCATGGCCTGTAGGGTGAGGAGAGAGGAGGTGGGTCAAGGAGGCCGTGGGGATCAGCTTAACCCCAAGCCATTCCATTGTGCCAAGACTTCTGTGTGGAACTGAGGGGCAGTAGACCTGGCATGAGCAGGAGAATGGGTTTGAATCTTGGCTTCCCTGACTTCCTGGGGACCCAGGCCTCAGTTTCCCCATCTGCACAACATAGACTCTCCTCTTCCCACTATTGTGTTCCTCTTCTTCCTTCCCAGGAAAAGGCCCAGCAGGAAGATGCTATATATCCACCTGGTAAGATGGCTGCCCAACCCTGTTGCAGCAGGATTAACTTGCTTTCTAGTTCAGGCTTGTCAGGGACACAGGCCATCCCCCTCCCAAACTTTCCTGAAGTGGAGGGGAGAGAGGGAACCAGCTAGCCAGATGTCCTGACCTTCCCGACGAGCCTCCCCTGGCCCCCTGCTTCCCCTGGAGCTCTGGGCCACTCTCCCTCCTGCCACACAGTTACCCGCCTATCACGATATCACGAGAGGTTGGCAGTTCTCAGGCAGCAGAAGGGCCTTGGTGCCCAGTGAAGCTTCCTGCAGCAAGGCACCTATAGGACCCCCGTCTGTGTGTTTTAGAGAGCCAGGAGGGAAGTTCCAGGGACTGGGTCCCACATTTCCTGAGAAGGTTTTGGCAGGATGGACTCCCAGCCTCGGATGCCCCCCAGGCGAAGAGCCGCGAATGAGAATGAATCCAGTAAATCACCTTTGCTGCAGTGCAAGTCCAGCTGCCTCGTTTCAGAGCCCAGGGTTACCGGTGGTCGTTAGGTAGTTCCATGTTCTTGACGTCTCTCTCACAGAACTGAGGCAAGGCACGTGCATAGCATCAAGTGGCAAGAAACTTTATTAAGAGCAAAGCGACAGGAAAAGTTTGAACGCACGGCCAAGGGGGCAGCGGCTGGAGAGAGGAGAGAACTCAAGGGCACCGGGAAGTGGTCGGGGCTTCTCTTTATAGGGTTTTTAGGGGTGGATGATTGGCTGTGGGGGGCATACTTTGGGTGGTCCTTTGGCTTGATTGGCAGGTTTGGGTTGTATAGTGTTTTCTCTACTGCACACGTTCCTTCTCATATTACATCTGATTTTAATCCTATGCACTTCCTGTTATGCACAGGCGTCAGACAGGTCACGGTCTGCCTGCCTCCAAAAACCAGTCCAGTCTGTCTAAGAATACATTGAAGTGGGCACTGATGAGGAAGTGCTCAGGGCAGCTTAGCACTGGTTGGGGGGAGGTCTCAGGTTCCCAGCAGGTTGTTAGGGTGTGTTTACTGCTCACTCCAAGCAGAGTCCCTGGAGGTCCAGCCATTCCATGCTGTCTCCCAAGACTGCCAAGGAACATCAGCCATCTCCCACCGGTTGCAGGGACACCCTCTTGCCCCCGAGCCCCGCCACTGTACTGGATACTTTGTGGTGGACCACGGAGGCCCAGGCCAGTCTCTGACACTGTGCCTGGGGCCAGACCACCATCCCTGGATGCTGTGAGTTGTAGAGTTCCTTCTCCGGGGACTTAGGAAAATGGAACCCTAGTTGGGATAGTGAGTCTTTAGGGAAGAGAAGCCTCAGGGTTTTCTCTGCTCTGAATGGAGTTCTCTGTCCCAGGATGTTCCTTAAATGTACCAAAGGCTAAGGGACCCAGTTCAGCTCTAACCATGGGATGGGGACAGAGGTGAAAGACAGTAGTCCCTGTCCTCAGTGGGACACTGTAGGCCAGCAAAGGTCAGCCCCAGAGTCCGAGCAGGAAGGCAGGTGATGGGTGCAATGTTCTCAAGAGGAAATGAACCCAAGGTTACACAGTGTCGTCAGGACATAAGGCACCACCACCTACCTCCTTATTGCCACCCAGGACCCCCAAGGTTGGCTTCTCTCCCTAAGGCAGACCTGCCCCTCCGCAACCCTGTGTGCTCTCTACAACTTCACCTAAACACGCTGTCTTCTACAGCTGCAGCTGGGCCTGCTGTGCAGGGGCCTGGGAACCAGCATCCCTGATGGGCCGGGAATTACACCAATCACGTTCTTTGACTAAGAAGCTCAGGGAGGTGGTTCTCTCCTGGGCTCTCCAGGCCTTCCTAGGGAAATACCTGGCATCTGATGGCTCTCCCCTGGGTGCTCATCCTGGTACCTTACTTCCTGCCTCCCTGATTTCTCTACCTCTTTAGGGTGTCATATAAGAAACTAAGGGGGGGGCAGATGTGATGATGTGGGCTGAACAACATGCCCCTGCTTCGCATGGGTCAGATAGGGCTGACAGGGAAGTCCTGTCCTCCCCCACATCTGGGCCACTCTGTCACTGTCAGCAGCCCAGGCTCCTTTCCTTCCAGATGCTAGGCTCTATGTATATATATCGGCCATGTTCCTGACCTGGCAGAAGAATCTGGTGGGCAGAGTTAGGAATAAGGGCAGGTGGCTAAGGTTCAGCTGAGCATCAGTGGTCAAGCAAGAATCAGATGGGCTGTCCTTGGGGAGGATCCCCAGACCCCATTATAGCCTCGAGGGGATGGTTTAGAGCACTGGGGTATGGATGGATGGCCACTCCTTTCCTAGTGGTACTCGGCACAGAGCTGGTAGGGGGATGGGGTCGTCATAGCACCAAAGACCCCGTAGTCGCTGGGCCGGGGCTGTCCTGCGGGCACTGAGAAGCTGAACCGCTGTAGCAGGCAGGTGAAGAAGAGAAAGAGCTCCATGCGGGCCAGGGGCTCCCCGAGGCACACGCGGTGGCCTGTGGTGGAAGAGGGGCTCAGTCAGCCTGGGGTTAGGACCCCCTGGGAAAGAGGCAGGGAGACGGGCACCCCACAGGACCTGCTGAGAATGGCATGAAGGCCTCCTGCTTCACGAAGCGGCCCTGGGCATCCAGGAAGTGTTCAGGATGGAAGCGCAGGGGCTTCTCCCAGATGCTCTCGTCCTTCAGCACTGAAGACAGGTTGGTGAGGAGTGTGGTCCCCTGGCAGGAGACACACGGTGTGGACAGGGCTGGCATGGGTACACCAAGACCCTGGACACTGAGCTCATATTCCTGAGCTCTAACTGGCACGCAACTGGACACTCATGCAACACCCAACTCTGGCACCTTCTTACGCTACAGCAAAGCCAAGTGACGAGTGACACACTGCCACCTCTCCCTGTGTGCAGTGGCTGCTACAACCATGTCAGCTATAGGTGAGCTGCCTCCGTTTCTAGGTGGGTTCTGGTGGAAATTGCTGGATCTGCTTCTCTGCTTCTGTTACCTCCATGGAGCTGAGACCTGGCTCCTAACTTCCACTCCTAACCTGAGGCAGGACACTGGCTGGCCGCACTGAGTAGGTGCTGGGGACACCCAGGCCTACCTTGGGGATGAGGAAGCCCTGTACTTCGATGTCACGAGATGTCATGTGTGGCACACCAAGTGGGACAATGTCCCCAAAGCGCTGGACCTCGTGGATCACGGCGTTGGTGTAGGGCATGTGGGCCTGGTCGGCCATCTCTGGGCTCCGCCCCTGGCCTATCACTTCATCGATCTCCTGCTGGACACGGCCTGGAGGGACAGAATCTCCTCATCTAAGCAGTCCTGGGGAACTGTACCCAAAGCCTCTCCTCCCTCTCTGTTAAGGGTTGGGTCCCCATAAGCAGGACATCACTCTCGCCGGAGTCTGGGACCCTTAGGTGTTCTAAGTAAGCTTGGGGACCCTGCCTCTCCCTTTCCTCCCTCACCCTCCCTTCTGGCCCTAGACAAGCTCACGCTGCACATCCGGATGCAGGATCATGAGGAGCAGAGCCCAGGCCAGCGTGGTCGAGGTGGTCACCATCCCCGCAGTGAACAGGTCAGACACCACCATGCGCAGGTTGCTATCATTGAAGCTGCTCTCGGGATTCCCCTTGGCCTGGGCCAGAGAGAATTTGGCTCAGGGGCAGAAATGTCCTCCCATTGTCTCTAGTGGTCCAGGTGCTACACCACTGGGTGATAGTTAAGCCCCACACAGCCTGGCCTCACCACACCCACAGCCCTGGACCCCATCTCTTGGTGGTCCCTCACCTTCTCCACCTCAGCCAGGAAGGCATCAGTCAGGTCTCGGTGTGGCTGGTCAGGGTCCCGGGTCATCCTGTGCTCATTCAGTAGCTCATCCAGCAGGGCCATGAAGGCCTTCTGCCCGGAGAAGACCTTGTCCGTCAGCCCCGGGATGTGCAGGAGCATCGGAACTGTGTTCAGCAACTGTGACAGCCACAAAGTAGGCCTGGGTGCTTCCCGTGCTCAGTGTGCACCTGCACCCATCCAGCTCAGGCTCTAGCTTGCTGCAGGGTAGACCTAGGCCTTGCCTGTCCCCACTGGTGACATGGTCCCTCCCCAAGTGCCAGCCTTCAACCTCTCTCTCGGCCTTTGGTTGTCAGAAGGTCTCTCCTACCATGGAGATCTCACAGGCTTGTGTGGCTTCCACATAGACAGAGGGCACAAAACCTCACCCTCTCCGGAGCGCTGGACCCTGGGCCACCCCTCCTGCTCCTGTTCTGAGCTTGTCTAGACTAGGCTTTTCCTGTGGCTTCTCCCAGCGGGCCCTCTCCCCATGACTCCTGCACGCAGCATGGAGCTGGATGGACAGGGACCCCCTGAGACCCGCACCATGGGCACAAAGCCAGCCTCCTCCTTCAGAGTGTCTTCCAGCAGGTCCAGTAGTCTGATTAAGAGAGGGTCGTTGTACTCAAAGCGACGGGCATAGAGGAGGGACGCGATCACATTGCACACCGCTTTGCTCAGGAGGATGTTAGGGCTGAATGGACGCCCTGAGGGTAGAGATGCAAGTTACAGTAGTGCCCCATCTCCCTGCGCCCCCCACCCCAGTACCCACAACTGATCACCCACCGGCATGGTCGGCGAAGGCAGCACAGAGGTGGCCAGCTTCCTCAATCACCCACTGCTCCAGCGACTTCTTCCCCAGGCCGAAATGGCGCATGGTAGACACGGAGAAGCGCCGCTGCTGGCGCCAGTCAGGCCCATAGCGTGCCATGACCACACCTGCGGGCAGGTGGGCACTTAAGTTTAAGGCACGGTCCCATCGGCCGCCCCCCACCACAATCCACCTCTTGACTGTTTCTGGCCTTCACTGTCTTTCCTTGGGCCCACATGTGTCTTAGGTCTCCATTGTCGCCCCCTCTTCCCTTTCCGCCACTGTCTGCGCTTGCCTTCGGAATGGGGTCCAAAGCCCAAGTGGTTGAAGATGGCTATGGGCGGCCGGTCAGCAGTGTCCTCACTGTGGTTCACCAGCGCCTCGCGAATGGCAGGCAGCCCATTGAGCACCACTGCAGGCTTCCAGCCCAGCTGCAGGCTGAACACGTCCCCAAAACGGCCCCTCAGCTGTAGGCAAAGGGACAGGGCATTCAAATTACCAGTAAGACTGGCTTCCTGGTCTTATCTGTGCCATCTGCTACTTGGCAGGAGATGCCCAGGAGCCCATGCGAGGAGCAGATCTGGTGAACTTGACTGGGAATCTCTGGATCCTCTCATCCCAACATAACCTTGGCAGTGTCTCAGAACTGCCAGGAGAACCCATTAGCAGATTGTTTGGCCCTGTTCTAATTATTTTTAATTTATTTGATCTTTAAAAAATTTTATTGGGGACTGGGCATGGTGGCTCACACCTTTAATCCCAGCACTTGGGAGGATCATTATGAGTTCGAGGCCACCCTGAGACTCCATAGTGAATTTCAGGTCAGCCTGGGCTAGAGCGAGACCCTACCTCGAAAAACCAAAAAAAAGAAAGAAAGAAAGAATATTTTTAATTGGGAACTTTAATATGTGAACATACTATAAATTCATTGTATTCCCATCCGGGTATGCTCTTTTGTCCCCTCTCCCATCCACTGAGGGCCCTTCTAATCACTGGGGTCATGAGTGTACCCCATTAGCATCTTACAAATGAGGGAACCCAGGCGCACAGAGGTGAGCTGTGAAGACCCAACCCTTGAAGAGCGAATGATTCAAGCAGCCACAGCAGCTCTTTCCACCTTTTCAAAAATTTGTTTTCCAAGTAGGGTCTCAGCCCAGGCTGACCTGGCACTCACTCTGTAGTGCCAGACTGGCCTTGAACTCATCAGTCCTCCTACCTCTGCCTCCCGAGTGCGCCACTCTGCCTGGCTATTCCTGGTTGAAGCCCTGTTCAGGACCACGGCCCTCTGTCTTATTTCATACTCAAACCTGTTCCCTCCGATTTTTCTTTTTGTCTTAGTTTTTAGAGACAGGGTTTCTCTATGTAGTTCAAAGTGGAACTTACGATGCTCCCACCTCAGCCTCCCAATTACAGGCTTGCTGGAATTACAAGCTTGTGCTACCATCCACCCCATACTTGATTTCTGCTCTGTCCAGCTGGATTTTCAATTGGCTGCTATATTCCATCCCACCTCCTGGCCTTTGTTCTGGGAGAGTCCAGTGTCCTCAGGCCCAGCAGTGTCCTCCCCTGGGAAGAACTCCACCTGCTGACTCTCGGGGACCAAGGTCCTTACCACACACTGTTCTGCTGAGAGATCACCATGCCCTCTCCAGCCCTCCAGCAACTCCTTACCTTCTGGAAACCCCTTGGCATGTTCTGGAAGTCCACCTGCAGCAGGTTGCCCAGCCCAGGCAGTTGCAG
>PVHP010006321.1:16663-61174 GCA_004024765.1 Zapus hudsonius | reverse complement strand
GAGATTGATGGTGCCCTGTTTGTTTTAAATCTTGTATTGGTCAATCTGTTTTTGCTGTGCCTCATGTTTTGCATTGTGAATGTTCTGTGCCATTATGGGTTTATTTTTGGTATTATGGCTCAGTTGAAAGCTGCGGGGACTTAAGAGTTGAGCTGAACATATTGTGTTTATATCTTGTATGATTATTAGTTTGTGGGGTGCCAGGGGCGGACTGTCATGGTTTGATCCAGGTGTCCCCCACAAACAAATGTGTTCTGATAGATCGATCCTCAGCTGATGGCAGTTTGGGTTTTACAACCTCGATGAAGCTGTGTTGTTGGGGGTGAGCTTATTGGGGGTTATAAGCCAGCTTCCCCATGCCAGTATTTGGCACACCTTCCTGCTGCTGTTTGCAGTGCTGTGGCAGAGGTGATGTCCAGCCCTCTGCTCATGCCATCGTTTTCCCTGCCAGAATGGAGTCTCCCCTCGAATCCGTAAGCCAAATAAACCCATTCCTCAACAAGCCACTTTTGTTTGGGTTCTTTCTGCGCAGCAACTAGAAAGCTGACTGCAACACCATTCTTTCTCCCCTCCCTCTCTTTTTTATTTTTTTAATATTTTATTTGACAGAGAGAGAGACAGAGAGACAGAGAGAGAGAGAAAGAGAGAGAGAGAATGGGCACACCATGGTCTCCAGCCACTACAAATGAACTCCAGACACATGCGCCCTCTTGTGCATCTGGCTTTATATGGGCACTGGGGAATCGAACTTGGGCCCTTCTGCATTGCAGGCAAACGCCTTAACTGCTAAGCCAGCTCTTCAGCCCCCTCCCTCTCTTTCAAAATAAATAATTTTTAATTGATTTTTTATGAAAAAGGTTCTACTTTCATATCCCCTATCCCCTGCCCCAATTCTGTGGAGGGTCTTCCTTAGTGGAGAAATATTTTAAAAGTGAGAGAGAAACAGTGAGAGAGAGAGGAAGAGGCAGAGAGAGAAGGAATTGGATAAATGGTGGCATTGCACCCAGAGTAAAAGCTAGGATGTGGCCATTGTGCAGGAAGCATGAGACCTCCATGGGAGTTGTGCCTGTGTTGTGTGTGTGTGAGCGCGTGTGTATGGGTGTGAAAGCATACATAGTGTGGTGGTTTGATTCAGGTGTCCTCCATAAACTTAGGTATTCTAAATGCTAGGTCCCCAGCTGGTGGCAATTTGGAAATTGGAAATTTCTGGAGGCAGTGCATTGCTGGGGGCGGGTTTTGGGGTGTTATAGCCAGCTTCCCCTTGCCAGCATCTGATGTTGGCTAGGATGTGACGTCCAGCCTCTGCTCATGCCACATTTTCCCCTGCCATCATGGAGATTCCCCTCAAATCTGTAAGCCAGAATAAACCCTTTCCTCCTCAAGCTGCTTTTGGTCATCAGCACATATGTGCAACCAATAAGATTAGGAGGACCGGACATAGTGTCACACGCCTTTGATCCAGCACTGGAGAGGCAGAAGTAGGAGGATTGTCATGAGTTTGAGGCCAGCCTGGAACTACAGAGTAAGTTCTAGGTCAGTTTGGGCTAGAGTGAGACCCTATTTCGAAAAAAAAAACAAAAACAAACAAACAACAACAAAAAAAATTAGGAGTAACTGAAGTTGGCCAAGCCCTTTGGAACCCAAAGGAACAGGGCACGTGATCATGTCATCTTGGGTACAGTTGGATTCCTGTTACTGACAGTGTTTTCTGGAGGTCCCCACGACCAGGCAAAATGCTAAAGCTTGGCCTATGGAGAGGAATCAAAGAAGGCCAAAGGGCTCAGGAGATGTCTCAGCGATTAAAGGCTTGCCTGCCAAGCCTGCCAGCCTGGGTTCAATTCCCCAGTAGCCATATAAAGTCAGATGCACAAAGTGGCACATATGTTTGGATTTCTGTGCAGTGGCAAGAGGCCTTGGCACTCCCACTGCCTAATCTCTGCTTGCAAATAAATAAAATTTATAGCCAGGCATGGTGGCACACGCCTTTAATTCCAGCACTCAAGAGGCAGAGGTAGGAGGATCACCATGAGTTCAAGGCCACCCTGAGACTACAGAGTGAATTCCCGGTCAGCCTGGGCTAGAGTGAGACCCTACCTCGAAAAACCAAAATAAATAAATAAATAAATAAATAAATAAATAAATAAATAAATAAAATTTATATTTAAATTATAAAAAAGAAGACCCAGCAGGGTGTAGTGGTGCACACCTTTATTCCAGAGAACCGATGTGAGTTCGAGGCCGCCCTGAGACTACAGAGTGAATTCCAGGTCAGCCTGGGCTAGAGCGAGACTCTACTTCAAAGAATCAAAATAATAAAATAAAGGCCCAGCAGTGAAACTGCGCTGGTTTAGCAACGTCCAACAGATCCTATGTTGGACACCGAAAGAACCAAAAGGCCACCAAATAAATCCGTATTATCTGTCTCCAGCCTCCAGTACAACATGGGCAGAACGAGAAGAGGGAAATCTTGTTTGCCCAAAAATAGAGAGACCCTACTGCTTAACAAACCACATCGTTCAGGTGCAGGACACCTAGAAGTCAAGCTGGCCATGCTGGGCACTTACTCCCAGCTGGCTAGCTCCCATTGTATTGGAAGGTGTCATGCAGGCAGTTGGGGGAGAAAAACCATCAGCAATTTTATCCAGCAGTGGACCATTTGTCCTCCTCACCAACCAGCATGAGAAGTTGTGTCCGCTGGTAAAATAGTGACATTACTGTTATGAGGAGAACAGCCTCTGGATTTGAGGGCAGCTCCATGGAAGGAAATGTATCCCCATACTGAAAACCTAGCCTGTTGGCTGAGACCACAGGTCCTAGAGGAAAACTATTACTTTTGTTTGGCTAAATGGGTATATTGTGTGCTTATCAAATTGTCTTCTAAATACGTATGCCTATGCTCATAGATTAGTGCTGCTCTCACCTTTGAAATATATAATTTTATTTGGTATATTTATTTGAGAGTCAGAGAAAGAAGCAGAGAGTGAGGATGGGTGTGCCAGGGCTTCCTGCCACACTGCAAATGAACTCTAGACGCATGCGTCACTTAGTGTATCTAGCTTTACATGGGTACTGGGGAATCCAACCAGGACCATCAGACTCTGCAAGCAAGTGCCTTTAACCACTGAGCCATCTCTCCATTCCCCAGAGAGGCTTTGCAATAGGTAGTGATTACTTGGGAAACTCAAAACTTGCAAAAGTGCTGAGAATAAATATTGAGAACTCAGCACTAAATGGTACACACACATTGTCATATTGGTAATAAAACTGGTAATACAATCAACAAGTCAAATTTATCTGTAAGCAGAGCGAGGACAGAGCAATGAGAGAGAGGGAGAGAGAGTGGGTGCGTCAGCGCCTCCTGCCACTGCAAACACCCCAGACGCAAGCACCACTTTGTGCGTCTGGCTGGACCTGGGTGCTGGGGAATCGAACCTTGCCTTGAGGCTTTGCCTTAACTGCTGAGCCACCTCTCCAGCACTCAAGCAGAATTATTTATTTTTCGAGGCAGGGTCTCGCTCTAGCCCAGGCTGGCCTGGAATTCACTCTGTAGTCTCAGGCTGGCCTCGAACTCACGGCGATCCTCCTGCCTCTGCCTCCTGAGTGCTGGGATTAAAGGCGGGCGCCAGCACGATGTCTCCCGGAGGCAGAGGAGCTGGTGACAGGGCGGTCGGTGCTGCGGCCCGGGGCCTCCGCTCCAGCGTCTGCCGGGACCCCACACCGGCCTCGGGCGGCGAGAGTCTGGGCGGGAAAGCCGAGAACCCGACGATCGAATCCGCCGCCGGTGCAGTCAGGCGGGTAGAGGGAGTTTGGGACTCGGCAGCCGCCGTAGTCGCAGCTCTCTGGTCTCCATGGCAACAGCAAAAAGCAGCGCGGGGCTTTTGGGCGGTACCGGCGCCGGGGCGGAATCTGTAAACCGCCCGCGGACCCGGGGCGCCGGCGTAGAAGGCGCCGCCTCCTCCTCCCCTCCCGACCGCGGCCACCCGGGCCTCAGTTTCCCCACGCCCCCGCAGCCTCTCCGCAGCTCCTGGACGAGCTGGCGCCGGCCCGCTCCATGGACGTGAGTCCAGGCCCGGCACCCCGCGTAGACAGGCCGGTGCTCCCCAGGCGGAGGGACGGCGAGGCCGGGGGTGGCCGTCACCCAGTCCTCGGGAAGCGCTGGCTGTACGGAGCGGTGAGATGCCCAGAGCAGCCGCAGCTGGAAGCCAGCCAGGGCCGGGGATGGTGTGCAGGAGTCAGACACGAGGCATCTGCGTAGACCCGTGCCTCCTCCAAGAGCAGTGCTTCTCAGAAGGTTCTCGAATGATCAGCACATACAGCAGGGAAATGAGGATGACAGGAAGACAGGCGGTTTTGGGAGACAAGTCGGGGTGTTGTCCTGTTGACTCCCTCCCCCACTCCTAGGTCCCTCACCTCGTCCCCCCTCCTCCCGTGCTTGTCCAGGCCTCCTCCAGCCCGTGGATTGCAGCCCCAGCCTCTGTCAGCAGCCCTTCCTTGCTGCTCCCCATCCCCGCCATCGTCTTCATCGCTGTGGGCGTCTATTTGTTGCTGCTGGGCCTCGTGCTGCTGACCAGGCACTGCCTGCGGGTGAGGGGCCAGGCGGGAAGTCAAGGGTGGGCTCTGGAGAAGTGCAAACTGGTTAGTTAATATGTCCCTTCACTTGCAGGCTTTGATCCTGAGACACCTTTGCTATTTAGTCCCTGGTCTATCCTTTTTATGGGACACGAGATTCCTTGTTCCCAGTTAACCCTTCTCTTGCCCCTCTTGGGAAAGCCACTGTCTGTCTTTTCCCAGGCCCTGAGCCTTACCATCTCCTAGGCCCAGGGCTGCTGCTCAGACTGCAGCCCCCCCTGCAAGAACCGAGGTGCCTCTGAGACCCAAGACTGCTGCTGGACCTGTGCGGAAGCCTGTGATTTCCCTCTGCCCAGCCCAGCCCGCTGCCTGGATGCCTGCTGCCCCCAGCCCAGCGAACCTGTGAGTTCCATTCTTACCCTGCAAAGCTCCAATCTAGGTGTGTTCCTTGTTCTGCCACATTTATTAGTGAGCAGCAACTCGAGGCTAGGCACTGTTCCAGGTACTGAGTCACGTGCAGATAGCAAAAAAAAATTAATAACAAGCAACATAAGCAACATATCAGATAGTTTCTGGTGATGAAAGGTACTTGAAAGTTGAATGACCGATAAAGATGATATGTGTGTAGCCAAGTGTGGTGGCGCACACCTTTAATCCCAGCACTTGGGAGGCAGAGGTAGGAGGATCGCTGTGAGTGTGAGGCCAGCCTGGGAATTCAGAGTGAATTCCAGGTCAGCCTGGGCTAGAGTGAGACCCTACCTTGGAGGAAACAAACAAACAAAAACCAAGTACAAATAACATATATATATATATATATATATAATATATATATATATATATATATATATATATATATATATATATATATATATATATATATATAATTTGGTTTTTCAATGTAGGATCTTGCTCTAGCCCAAGCACAAATAATTTTTTAAAAAATATATATATTTTTTTCTCCTCTGCACTCCTGGGCAAAGCATTCTTTTTTTAAAAAAATATTTTATTCATTTTTCAAGCAGAGAGAGAGAGAGAGAGAGAGAGAGAGAGCGCACCAGGGCCACCACCTTGTAGGTCTGGCTTATGTGGGTCCTGGGGAATTGAACCCAGGGCCTTAGGCACTGGAGGCAAGTGCCTTAACCACTGAGCCATCTCTCCAGCCCTAAAATATATATTTATTGTCCATAATGAGTTACATTATTTAGTGGGAAAACAATGAGTTGTTTTCCCCAATGCCCCCCTCCCCATTCTCAATTTTTTTTCAAGCACAAATAATTTTTAAACCAGCTCTGTTACCCAAAATCACATTTTTTTTAAAAAAATATTTTATTTATTCATTTTCAAGCAGAGATACACAGAGAGAGATTGAGAAAAAGAGAGAGAAAGAGAGAGAGAGAGCGCACACCAGGGACACCACCTTGTGGGTCTGGCTTATGTGGGTACTGGGGAATTGAACCCAGGGCCTTAGGCATTGGAGACAAATGCCTTAGCCACTGAGCCATCTCTGAGCCATCTCTCCAGCCCCACCATTTTTGTTTATTTGTTTGCTTCAAGGCAGGATCTCACTCTAGCCCAGGCTGACCAGGGATTCTCTACGTAGTCTCAGGCTGGCCTCAAACTCACAGTGATTCTCCTGCCTCTGCCTCCCGAGTGCTGCATGCCGGGCTGTGTGTGTGTGTGTGTGTGTGTGTGTGTGTGTGTGTGTGTGTGTGTGTCTCATATACTAACACACAACTTGATTACTATAGTTACTATTATTTGCCAAAAAATGGAGCTCTACCACACAGTCTATATCATCTCAACTGTAACTTGCCCTTCCCCTTGACCACTTACCCATGTCTGAACAGAGAGCTAGCTGACTATCATTCTGCTGGTCTTGCAGAGGAGCAAGCGGCTTAGGCAGTTTGTGGCTTTCCTGGTGCTGCATGGCAGAGCAACAGAATCCTCAGGGAAGAAGCTGGCTCACAAAGAATAGCCACTTTTGCATTTGTGGGTTTAAAGATGTTCAATGTCATCGACCACCTTCCTAGACAGTGATTATTTTGGTCTCAGAGATTAGACAGTAAAGCTCTTGCCCTTGGAGGGGTGACCTTCCCTAGGAGGAGGGGGATAATTGAGCTCCAGCAAATTCATACCTTGGACTGACTATACTTACTGTAAATCCCTGGCAGATGTTTAGAGGTTCAAAACAAATTATGGGGACTGAGGATGTTGCACTTTTGATAGAGTGCTTACCTAGAACACACAAGGCCCTGGGTTTAATCCCCAAGCACCATATAAATCCAGTGTGATGCCACAGACCTGTAATTCCTGTACTCCCAGAGGTAGAGACAGGAGGATCAGAAGTTCAAATCCTCAACTACCTAGGGAATTGTAGGCCAGTCAGCCTAAACGCCCTGCCTCAAAAAAAAAAAAAAAAAATCAGTCAGTGGGTCAGGAGCTCTCTGCTTTCAAATAATCTACTTCTGATTTTCCAGGAATGGCCAAGAGAGGGGCCATGAGAAAACTCAAGGTCAGGGGAGCACAAAGGGAAAAGGAGGGGACCATGGGTTCTAAAAACTCCTATGTTATAGTAGAGGATCGGTCACAGAATGATTTCTGGTCCTAGGTACCCAGTCCCTTTCCCCATCTGTCCATATGAAGTGAATGGTCAGGGACTTAAGGTTTTCTTAGAAGAGGACAGGCTGAGGCAGAATGTGAGAGGGATGGAATCTAGGGCTCCAGAGCCTTCAGCTTCTGATCCCATCCAGTTTCTACTGGACCCAGGAGGAGATGTACAATGACCAAGGGTAGGGCAGGGGTGTCCTGTCCTTGATCCGTATTTCCTCAAAGTACATTATAGTACCACTGTTCTCTAGCTTCCTCTTAATGACAACCACCACAAAGGTTACAAAGCTCTCCTGTTTTAGTTGTAGACATTAAGGCTCACAGAGACTGGAATGATTTTCCCTGAGGCCAGATAGCTGGACCAGCCAGACCACAAATCCAGTGTTCTCTTCCTTTGGGTGGGGGTGGGGGCAGAGAATTGCTTGCTGAACTGCTCTGTTGTGAGAATCCAGTTCCTTCATCTCTGTCCCCCACCAAAAGTGCATATATGGGGGACTGTTAAGGCGCTAGGCTGGACCCTAGGGGCTCATCAGAAACAAAACAGACAAGATCTCTCACCTTCCAGGGCTTACATTCTAGTGTAGAATGAGATAAGTATGTAGGCAATTGTAGTAAAGTGAGAGAGAAGCATAACCTGTAGCCCTGTGTGTGCAGAGAAGTAGGTAGAAACCTGAAAGCCAGCCTCCAGGCCCCTTAGTGAGTCTAGGGTAGACTATAATTTGTGACTTTTTAACAGGTCCTCATGTAATTCTGATGTACCCTGGAGTTAAGAACTACAGAGTAATGACAAGCATGGCTATCTTTATTGAGCTCTCACTAGGTATCAGACATACTCGGTTCTTCCCACTGACATTTCACAATGACCCTGGGAAGTAGATGCTGTATTTGTTTCAGAGATAAGGAAACTGAGGCTCAGAACATGGATTAGCTAAGCTGATATAGTCCGCACTGATTCTAGGATCTGGGCATTAGCCAGCAAAAATGACTCCTGACCCTTCCAAAGTCCAAGGGCAAACTTTCAAAATGAAAAACCTCACCCAAGAGCCTAGGGAAACACAAAGGTTAACAGGCTTGTGGAGTCCTGTTTAATGTATTTAAACAGCAGATTTCTTCTAGAAGTCAGTACTCGTGAGAGTCAAGAAATCCATTAGCCAGTTATTAATGGCTAGAACTAAACTCTTCCATGGACAGAGCCAAGAATTGCTTTTAATACCTTTTCTGAGGTGAGAGCAGTAGAGCCTCTTGGCCAATGGTTCTGCACACAGAAATGATGGTGTGGTCCTCCAGAAACCCACAGAGTCCACTTCATTCCTAAATGGAGACTCCCCAGAGATGCCCCCAAACCACTTTTCATCACACACAAGAAAAACCACTTCTTTCTCCCTTCCACCACGATGCCTCCAGCTTTTCCCTCTGTTGGCAGTAGCAGAGCCCAGTTCAGACCCTCTCCCTCTAGTTGGCCTGTCCTCTACCCTTGCTGGAGCCCCTAGTGACAACTGATCTTACCAGTCATCTGACACTGTACCCCGAAACCTCAGCTGTTGGAAAGGTCATTTCCCTATTTCTGGCTTGACCCTGTCTCTGATTGAGCTGTGCAACTGTGACTGTCATTAGCTCTGCTCATGGCACCAAGAAGCCAAGCTTCTGTCACGGCCACCCTGGGCGTGTCCACCTCAGCCACTTGGCCTGCCTCCAGTCCATGCCTAGGGCAGTTGTAGATCATCCCTGTCCCAGAGAGAGAAGCTGTGGGCTGGAGGAGCAAATGTCCCTTCCTGTCTCTAGGGAGATTATGCCCAGGGGACAGACTTGCCCTTTTCTGGTGCTGAGAGGCCCTCTTCTTCCTTTGCCTAAAGGGGGAAATGCAGTATGCTTAGATTCATCCATTCATTCTGTATGTATTTTCTCAAGATGCTTGCAGAGCGGACTTCTGCATACTAACTGTGGAGAGCTAAGACTGACTGCCCCTGCCCTTGCAGCCCCACAGTGAAGCTGACATTCCTGACCCTGGAAGAGTTGGGGACAGTAATAACAGGCCTGGGGATGTTGACTCTGGTCCATGCCAGCTCCATTCCCTGGTTGCAATTCACTCCCTTCTCTGAGCCTCCATTTTCTTTTTCTCAGAGGCTTACCATTTGGGGTAGTAATCATTAGATATAATTATTCTTTTCCACCCAAAACAGCATCTTATGTATCCCAGGCTGCCCTCAATTTGCTATGTGTCCAAAATGACCTTGAAATCCATGCTTCTGCCTCCACCTCCCAAGTACTGGAATTGCAGTTATGAGACAATGTGAAATTCACAAATGTGGTCTGTGTTTTACAGTTAGTGTCCAAAAATGAAATGATATATGACATCACCAAACATGGTGGTTCATGCCTCTAGTACCAGATTTTTGAGTTTAAGGTAGGAATATGGTCATGAATTCAAGGCCAGCCTGGGCTACACAGTAAGTTCCAGGCTAGCCTAGGCTATAGAGTGAGAACCTGTGTCAAAACCAGGAGTGTGGCCGGGCATGGTTGCGCACGCCTTTGATCCCAGCACTCTGGAGGCAGAGGTAGGAGGATTGCCATGAGTTCAAGGTCACCCTGAGACTACATAGTGAATTCCAGGTCAGTCTGGACTAGAGTGAGACCCTACCTCGAAAAACAAAACAAAAAACCAGGAGTGTGTGGGTTGCTTCTGGCACATTCCTTTTAGTCTTTGCACTGGTAAATTAGCCTGGGGCTGTAGAGTGAGTTCCAGGTCAGCCTGGGCTAGAGTGGCACCCTGCCTTGAAAACATCCACACAAAAGGCTTGGGGGGGAGGGGAACTAGAGCTAAGAGCACTTGCTATAAAGCCTGAAGACCTGAGTCGATCCTGATTCCCAACACCCACAAAAAAGACAAAACACAGGCATGGCTGCACATGCTTGTAACCCCAGCATGAGCAGGGTGGAGGCAGGAACCTCACTGGGGCTCCCTGGTCAGCTAGTCTGACCAAATGACAAGGCACTGCAGGTTCAGTGCGAGACTTGGAGATAGGGCAGAAGAGCCATAATCAGATATGATGTTTTTTCCCTGGCCTCTGCACATGTGCACAAAGACAAAACTTTTGAAAAGATATCCTGCAGTTTAGATTTAGTTTCACGCCAGCAAAGATGTCTATTTGTCAATTACACAAGGCTATCTTTGAACTGCACACTGGGACACCCGAATACTAGCTGGGGTCTGGGGCCAGATGCTCAGTGGTCCTCATCCATATAGTGGGAAGGAGGAGCGATCCCCAAATAACCAGCTTCAGGTCAGAACTCATTTGTCCAGAATGTTGCACCACTGCCCATTTCTCAACTGCATGGAGAATTGCTTTGTTCCCTCCGTTCCACTGGGCCCCTGTCCCCTTCTCCCATGGGGAAGCACGAAAGCGCTGGTCTTGCCTCCTCTCCCTCAGGGCTGGGCTCCTCGATGTCCTCCTTGCTGCCCACTGTGCGACTGTGCCTGTGCCTGCCAGCTTCCCGACTGCCAGAGCCTCAACTGTCTGTGCTTCGAGATCAAGCTCCGATGACGGCCCAATCCTTTGGGAAGTGGCCAGAACCCAGGACCCACATGCCCTCCTTATCCCTGGGCCCTCAGGACACCTCTGTCCAGGCCACTGGAACTACATATGGCTGCCCAGCTTGCTGGTCTGGGGGCCTTCCTTCAGTGGAAGCCTGGCTCCCTGGGGGCTGCAAAAGAGAAGGGCTGATGCCCTGGACAGTGTCCCTGCCCCCTCCCCAGGCAAAGTATATGTGAAAGTGAGGATGCAGGACATTGCTCACCAGGCTGCAGCAGCATGGGAGGAACTCAGCCATCCTTGAGTATCAAGATTCAGGGATGTCCAACCACACCCTTCCCATGGACTGGTTATTTTAGGAGGTGAGTGTCTTGCTTGCATCTGTTTTCCCTCTTAAAAAAAAAAAGGTACAGCCACCAGCAGGCTCAGTCGTAAGAGGAAGGGGAGTGGGAGACAGCACCAAGGACTTCGCCATCGACTCCCCTTACTCCTTTTCCATAGATCCCTCTCCAAAGATTTCTTCTGACAACCAAGTCTGAATTTCTAAGGAAGTACCTCGGAAGGACCGGTGAGTGGCCAGGGGCCCCTCCTCCACTCAGGGCAGACCAAGGCTTCCTCTTCCCCCACGCGGGGGCCCCCACGCTGGCGTGAATGTCAGAAGCTTCAGGTTTCTCTAAATATAGGTCTCAGCCTCGGGGATCCGTGGCGGGGAAAGGGCAGGGGTTACTGAGAAGGTCGGGACACGAGTGCGGGGGAGGGGAGGGCGGGAGCTGCTTTAAAACCCAGCCCAGAGCTGCGGGGCTCACTCGCAGCACACTCCGCCAGCCTCGCAGCAGGTGGGTCGCTACTGGGGGTGGTGGCAGGGTGGACCAGGCCGGCGGGCTGCAGTGGGGAAGGGGGTTCCGAGAAGATCTGGAAACGGAAAGCTCGGGCTGATTTTATTTAAGAAGGCAGTCGGTTCGGGCTAGACAAGCCTTTCAGGCCAACTCTTAGATGATGGATTTCCGCATAGTCGGGGGTGAAGGGCAGCAGGTGACTCTACAGCCAGTCTCGGGCAGCCGTGGGCAGAGAAGAGCGCGCGCGTGGGTCGCGAGGACCAGGCTGGCCCCTGCAGCAGGGGGCCGACCTCGCACTGATGGGAGAGGGGGACCCGCACCCTGCCCCTTCCCCTCCCAGTCCTCCCCAGAGCCGGGGCTAGAGACAGGGAGGGTGGTTGCGCAGCCCAGCCCGCGGGTGAGGCAGGGTGACGCCCGACCTCCACCCGCCCGCAACGTGACCTGAGCGGCCACCACGCAGGCCGGAAGCGGGGGTTGCCCGGGAAGGGAAGGCCAGCCTTCATCTTCCCCGAGTTTTCCACTCGCTCCCTCTCCGCATCCCATCCCCTCGCCAGCTAACATTCCGGCTGAGTCACGGCGCTCCGCAGCGCGCCAGGCACGGCGCGGGGGAGGGGGCGGGCGACCCGCGGGATGTGGCCGGTGTCACGTCCAAGGGGGGCGGGGAGGGATCGTGTTCTCGCCGCGCAGTCCCCGCCCTAGCGCCGCCTTCTAGTTTAGCATTGGGGGACGGCCTGGAGCCGCAGCTCCTCGCCCGCCATTGGGCGGCGCGCACGGGGCCTTTAAAAGGCTTCGGCCCCGCCGCCCGCCCGCCCGCCCTCCGAGCTCCATAGCCGCGTTCTCTTGGAACGCGCCGCAGAATCGAGTTCGGGGGAACGTTGCTGCGTTCGCTCCTCGCTCCGCTCTTCAGTCCTCCTCCCTCCGCCGCCGCTTCCCGCACCCCTCCCCCAGAGCCAGGTGAGCACCCCTCGAAACCTGTGACCCTGTGGGCCAGGACCCTGGGCAGGGGCGGGGCGGGCGGAGCGCGGCCCCCCCTCTGCCCCGGCACCTCCAGGGCACCCCACACGCGCTTCGGGCTCGGCTCCTCGCCCCCCAGCCTGCGCTCTTGCGGTCCACTGCGCCATTCTGCAGCTCCGCGCGCTGAGTCATGGCGGGGGAGGAAGCAGGATGTGATGGAGGACCTTTCCTTTTTAAGATGTTTGCAGAGACCCCTGTAAAGCTTTGGGGCCCCCTTGACTCTGTAGGGGTCCCAGGAAACAGCAAGGGGTGGGGGGCGTGGACTACTGCATCAGGGTCCTTGAGACTGGGATGGGGGGGTGGCCCAGTCCTGGAAGACTTGGAGTCCCCTGGTGAGGTGGGGAAGCCATTAACACTTTAGCTGGCTCCCTATCTTGTGACCCCGATTCTGTGCCTGGACCAGCTGCCGCCGGGTGAACTGACCGGAGCTCTTTCCAAGGAAGGGGTGGGGCACCTACGTGCCTCTCCTCACCAACCCTTGGCCTGTATAAGCAGTGAGAAGGCAACCTTCCCCTTCCTCTACCTGGCTGGGCCCATTCTACTAACCTTGTCCTGGCCTGATGATTGTCCTCCCCTCTTTCCTAACACCCTTTTCCTCACACCCTCTACCCTTGGGTAAGAAGTCTGACCTTGGGATGTCCTTGAAGCCTTTTGTCCCAGGGCTGGCCCCGGTGGATTGGATGGAAAGGCAGGCAGAGGATCTGGGCTCTCATCTCAGATCTTGCCTATGGGCTGCTTTCTGGCTCCAAGCACAGACCTTTTCCTTCTTGGGCACTTCCAGATGAGAGTACTGGGCTCTGAGCCCTATTCATGACCTTTAAATTCTAAAATACTCCCGGTTCAATTTTGTTTCTAGGCAAGGTGACCCATGGCAACGCGCAGGCCAGAAGGGTCCAGCTTCAACATGACCTGCCTGTCCCTGGCTCTGGCTCTTTCCCTTCCCCCAGATGCCAGTGGGCAACCCCACCCTCAGCTGGGCAACACCCAGCAACAGACAGAGTTAGGAAAGGTACAGGACGAGGCAGGTCTAGCACAGGGGAGTTGGGCATAAGGGTGAGTTGGGGACAGGAAGTGCCCAGAACCTGCTGGGTGTGGGGCAGGGGAGGTAGGGAGTGTTTGCCCTGACCTCCAGGCATAGGACCTTGCTCTCTGGGGATGACATGGGAAGGCCCAACTAACCATTCCTCACTGGTCTCCTTCACCCAGCAACTTGCTGTCAACGGCACCATGCCCTACCCTTACCCAGCGCTGACTCCCGAGCAGAAGAAGGAGCTGTCTGACATTGCTCATCGCATTGTGGCTCCTGGCAAGGGCATCTTGGCTGCAGATGAATCCACTGGTGCGGCTCAGGCAGGAGATGGGGAGGAGGGCCCAGGGTTGGCAGTGGCAGGTTATCCCCTGACCCGCCCACGTGACCCTCCCCTTCAGGAAGCATTGCCAAGAGGCTGCAGTCCATCGGCACTGAGAACACTGAGGAGAATCGGCGCTTCTACCGCCAGTTGCTGCTGACCGCTGATGACCGAGTTAATCCCTGCATTGGTGGGGTCATCCTCTTCCATGAGACACTGTACCAGAAGGCTGATGATGGACGTCCCTTCCCCCAAGTTATCAAATCTAAGGGTGGTGTTGTGGGCATCAAGGTGAGGATGCAGCACCTCAAGATGGAAGACTCCAGATTATTAGGTCGGGGGAATAAATACTTGGTTAGGAGGTCTAGAGACCTGGACTCATGGAACATCCCTGAGGTTCCCCCCTCTTTTTTTCTGTTTTTTTTTTTTTGGGGGGGGGGTGCTGGGGGTAGAACCCAGGGTCTCATGCATGCTAGGCAAGTGCTCTACACTCCTTCCAATTTCAAGAGGAAGGTATTTTCCCATTTCCACCTGAAAAACTAGAAGTCAGGTGAAATGATTTGCCCAGTTAAGTACATGGTAGAACCAGGTCCTCTAATTCTGTCAGTCCTGTGCGAGGAGGTATTTGTGGGTCCTGAGAGACCATGGGAGAGAGGAGAGGAAAGGGGTGGTAGATAATTCCCTCCCTTCACCCTAACAGGTAGACAAGGGTGTGGTGCCCCTGGCAGGAACTAACGGAGAGACCACTACCCAAGGTGAGAACTGCTTGGCTCCTTCTTTTCCCTGGATCCTGCTCGGGTTCCAGAGTGAGTGGGGTTTCACACCCTTCTCTTTCCCCTCTCCAGGGCTGGATGGGCTGTCTGAACGCTGTGCTCAGTACAAGAAGGATGGAGCTGATTTTGCCAAGTGGCGCTGTGTGCTGAAGATTGGGGAACATACCCCTTCAGCCCTCGCCATCATGGAAAATGCCAATGTTCTAGCCCGTTATGCCAGCATCTGCCAGCAGGTGGGACTGGACTACAAATCCCCACTAGAGGCCTCCTACCTCTTGGTTCCAATGTGCTAGCTTGCTGTCCATCTGCCAGGATCCCTCCCTCCTCCAGAACACCTGCTTCGGATATCCATCAAGCATCAGGCTCTCCCGGGAGGCTGCTCTACAAGGCAGAGGGGGAAATGGGAATTGTGTGGGAAGATGTGCTGAGGGCTTTGAAGTCTTGATTCCCTTTCATGATCAAGATAAGATCTTGGCCAGTGGGGTGGGAGCTCTAAGTGCGCTTCCAGGTTAGGAGTTCTCATGCTTCTCTGTCTCCTTCCACAGAATGGCATTGTGCCCATTGTGGAGCCTGAAATCCTCCCTGATGGGGACCATGACTTGAAGCGCTGTCAGTATGTAACTGAGAAGGTAGGTTGCCTAGCCTGGGGTGCTGTGGTGGGCTGGGCACCACCTTGAACTAAATCCTGTCCCCCAGCTCACTCCTGATTTGGTCCTGCCCTGTTTCAGGTGCTGGCTGCTGTCTATAAGGCTCTGAGTGACCACCACATCTACCTGGAGGGCACCTTGCTAAAACCCAACATGGTCACCCCAGGCCATGCTTGCACCCAGAAGTATTCCCATGAGGAGATTGCCATGGCAACTGTCACAGCTCTGCGCCGCACAGTGCCCCCTGCTGTCCCTGGTGAGGGTCAATCCTTTATTTTGGCTTAGTGAGGGAGAAGAACTGCCCACAGCCCTGGATCGATGACATTTGCTTGCTTTCCCAGGCAGCTCTTGGGAGCTTCAGCCTGTCCTAGCATCTGATGAAAGTCCTTGTCTCCCTTGGTTTTGTTCTCCAGGGGTCACTTTCCTGTCTGGAGGGCAGAGTGAGGAGGAAGCATCCATCAACCTCAACGCCATCAACAAGTGCCCCCTGCTGAAGCCATGGGCCCTGACCTTCTCTTATGGCCGAGCTCTGCAGGCTTCTGCTCTGAAGGCCTGGGGTGGGAAGAAGGAGAATTTGAAGGCTGCCCAAGAGGAGTACGTCAAGCGAGCCCTGGTAAGGCAGATGTGAAAGGGCACAGGAGATGGGCAGGTTCCCCGGTGGGCAGGAGGTGCTGGGAAGAGATCTCCTCACTTGGTTCTTCTCCTCTCTCAGGCCAACAGCCTCGCCTGCCAAGGAAAGTACACCCCAAGTGGTCAGGCTGGGGCTGCAGCCAGTGAGTCCCTCTTCGTCTCTAACCATGCCTACTGAGCTGGGATGGTCTAAGGCTGCCCTTCAACAAACACTCCAGGCCCCTGCCTCCCCACTCACTCTTGAAGAGGGGGCCTCATGGGACTCCAGGCTCTTTTCCCATCACTCTTGCTGCCCTTGTGACTTTGGTGTGTGGTGTTGTCTGTGAATGCTAACTCCATCACTCCTTCTAGCCCACTGCCAATAAACAACTAAGGGGGAGTCTGTTGTCTGTCTTGTGGGATCTTGGGGGGAGGTAATGGAGTCCAGAAAAAAGGCTCTTGTCTTGGGTTCATCCTTCCTGAGCAAGAAAAGGGTAAAGCAGGAGGTATGGGGCCCTCCTGCTTTATTTATTGACTTGGGCTTTGAGAAAGGCAGGGGATTGTGAAATTTTCTTCTAACCACTAGGCCCCTCCAACCATCCACGTCTGATAGGGCTCACAGTTGTCCCCTAACTGCACAAGACAAGGAACACTTCGTTTACGGCTTCATGTGTAGGCCGAGAACCAACCTGTGTAGCTTGCAATGCAAAACAGTTATCACTAGGAAGCTGACCTTTACCAAGTGCTAGGAGCCAGGAGACATGATACTTAATTTGCAAATAGAGAGAGGGAGAGTGGGTGTGCCAGGGCTTCAAGCCCTTGCAAACAAATTCCAGGTGTATGCTCTGCTTTGTGCATCTGGCTTTTATGTGGGTGCTGGGACTTGAACCTGGGTTGATAGGCCTTGCATGCAAGCACCTTAACCACTGAACTGTCTCTCCAGCCATCTATATAATGCAAATTTTCCGTGGTAGGGTAGGCCAACCTGTAATTCAACCTGGTAGTCCCAGGTTGGCATTGATCTCACAGTGTTCCTACCTCTGCCTCCCCAATTGTGCCACCATGCCCAGCTCAAATACCTATCTCTTCAATTTATACTGTTGAGCTATTTCCCTATTCTAAAATATTCATTTTCAAGCAAAGAGAGAGAGTACACACCAGGGCCACCACCTTGTGGGTCCTGGGGAATTGAACCTGGGGCCTTAGGCACTGGAGGCAAGTGCCTTAACCGCTGAGCCATCTCTCCAGCCCTATTTCCCTATTCTAAATAGGAGTCTGTTGGGCTAGGAAGCTCTGAAGAATTTAGAATCCTCTGACACAATCCAATACAGCTGAGCTGTGGTGTTCAGGCTCAGAATGAAGTTTAGCTGCTGTGTCCCATGAGGCCAAAAAGAGCCCTGCACTAAATCCTGGGCCATTTCTTGAACTTTACCGATTTCCTGATCTTGGTGAGTAGTAACTACACTCATTGCTGCTGCAGGTTGTAGCCAAACAAGGGCACTGATTAGTCCTGTCAACTCCCAAATTTTCTGCAATCTACTCTTCCTGAGTCTTCCGTTCTGAGTTCCCCTCAAACCTTTCTGATCCCTCACCTATGACGTTCCAGGAGATTAGAAACTTCCAATTCTTGGCTGGGAATGCAGCTCAGTAAGTTGCTTCATGCTCACAAGGTCCTGAGTTCACTCCCCAGTACCACACACAAACAAATCACCAACACCCCTCTAAACAGGCTCCAGTTCTTTGCCTGTGTCACTCATCTCTGGGGAACAATCTGAAGTAAGGCATCGAGGATCAGAAGGTTGGTGTGGCTGATGCTTGTAATCTGCAGGAGAATCTGCGAGTTTGAGGCCAGCCTGCTCTACATAACCAAACCTTGCACCAAAAAAAGGGTCAGTAAGGAGACTGCAAAAAGGACATTCTGAAAGGGAGCTTGATGTGCAAAGGTACAGAGACTTAAGATTAAAGCAAAAAGAAAAAAAGACTAGGTGAGCAGAGGCGTGCCAAGGGGGGTGGTGGTGTTGGTGTGAATTTTATGACCTTTGAGTTCCAGAAACAAAATGAACTGAAAACAGCTTTCCTGAGTTCAAACAGCTATGCAGCTATGAACAGGCCTTGGCTGAGTGAGGGAGATGAGTGAGTTGGGACTCTTGCACTGCAGACAGATGCATGTGCCACTTTGTTTAGCTTTACGTAGGTACTCTGGAGTTAACTTTGCAAGCAAGCGCCTTTAGCTGCTAAGCCATTTCTCCAGCCCTTAGTTCCTTATTCCTAAACAATAAAATATTCAAGCATTAGTAATGCCAGGAGTGGTGACTCACGTAACTGCACCTGGGAGGCTGAGGCAGAAAAATGCCTTCAAGGTTGTCCTGGAATACATTTAAATCCCAAACTAGCCTAGCTACCTTGTCAAAAAAACAAAAAAAAGCAACTGAGGGGCATCAAGTGAACCATTTTGGAATGGGTTGGGGATTAATACGTAAGCTCGGTGTGCCTTCTGTTCTTTAAATTATTCTTGAACAAAACTATGCACGGCCGGAGAGAGGGCTCAGTGGTCAAAGCCTGACTGCCTGGGTTTCACTCCCCAGTACCCATGTAGAGCCAGGTGCACAGCGTGCCACATGCCTCGAGAGCACTTGCAGTGGCGGGAGACCTTGGCGCACCCTCTCCACTCTGGGTCTCAAACTTTCAAACCCCGGAGCTGCCATGAGGAAGACGACGTCACGCCTCGGGAGCGCAGCAGGGCGGAACTGGAGTGGACGAAAACGAGGTGACTGGCTCTACCGACGAGGGACGGAGGCCCGCCTACAGCCAGCCCCACTTCCGGTCCCCGAGAGAGGCGGCGAGAAGGGCGCGGCTAGGGCGGGGAGGCGCGGCCAGTGCGTCACATCCGACGCGCGGCGGAACTGGACTGCCTTGGCTTCCGCGGCGGGGCCGGAAGTCGAAGCGGCGGTGGCCGAGGCCCAAAGCGGAGGGAAGGGGGGAGTCGGAGAGACCCAACTGGAGTCTCCGCGGCGGTAATTGTCCGAGACCCCTCTAGGCCACCGTCCTTAGCGCGGGACCGCGGGGTTCGACGGGAGTTAGCGGGGTGCTGCCGGGGCGCTGGGACGCGGAGGCTCCTGGGGCCGATGTGAGGGGAGGCGGGGGCGGGGGGGCAGTCCCGGAACCGAGTGCCCCCCCCGCACCCGCTCAGACCCCCTGATTCGCCGGCGCGTCTTCCCTTTCCCAGGAGACCCCTGTGCGGTGCGGTGCGGAGGGGGCGGGGGCCCCGACTCTGACCCGCGCCGGGGGGTGGGCCATGGCGGAGATCAGCGACCTGGACCGGCAGATCGAGCAGCTGCGGCGCTGCGAGCTCATCAAGGAGAGCGAGGTCAAGGCCCTGTGCGCGAAGGCCAGGTGAGCCCGTGGCCCTGGGGCGAGGCGGCCCGCCTGTCCCCGGCGTCCCAACCTCGAGAAGGGCTTGCCCACTCTGGAAGCGGTCGGCCGAGAGTGTCGGATGCGCTTCCCGTGGAGTTAGAGCAGCTGCAGAAAGTACCAAGAAAACTCAGGGAAACGAGAGTTCTCGGAGGGGCATCAAGAGGTGCTTACAAAAGTTCAAGGCAGGAAAGGAAAAGAACTTTGTAAAGTTATCTCAGTCCCGCCAGTCCTTAGTGGGAGGTGGTTTTGTCCACATTTTACAAGTGAGAACTCTTAAGTGTTGAAAGTTAGCGGGTAAGGAATGGAGTCTGAGAGCAGTCTGGGTCTTGATATTTCCAGCTTTTACTTCAAGAAGTCGGATCATTCGTTTCCAGTAGGCAGCCAGAGTAGAACTAAGCATCATATGGAGGGGCACTCAACTCACAGTTGTGTGGGAAGTAAAAGAATGTTGTGGATAAAGGTTTAGGGTCCCAGATGCCTTCACTCTAGGTTTGAGTCTGAGCTCTGCCACTTTGTAGCCACGGTGATCTTGAAGTGTCTGGGCTCACTAAAGTGGGAGTGATCCTGCTTAGTAAGATGGTTGTGAATTAGTTAGTGCTGGAGGTGAACTTAGCATACTGTTTTGGTGCCATTTAAGTGCCCACAATCATGAGAAAGGTGCTGATGGTGTATTTGGACTGAAGTTCTCAGAGAAGGCTTCTAAGAAAGGGTGGGCCTTAAGATGATCTGACTAGCTGATGGGGACAAGTATGAAGAAGGGCCTTCAAGCAGGGTGAGAGTATGAATGGTGGCCTGAGATGTGTGGGCAACAGTTGAATAGGGACTTTGACTGTGGCTTCCACCTGTTTGTGGAGCAGTAGGTCCTCTGGAATCCTGCCCACACACTCCCACCCCAGGCCTGTGAAGTTGGAATCATTTGTTCCATTTTACAGAATAGGAAGTTGTAACTTTGCTCTGGTCATCCAGTGAGGAAGTGTCAGAGCTTGGTAATGAATCTGTGGCCCTAAAGTTCTTTGCCTGGCTCTGTCTCACACAGACTAGCCATATAGGGCCTGTATGTCCTTAATGAATAGGCTTAGTTTTTTTAAAGTGCTTGACTGGGCTCTTCAGTTTCACCAGCACAGAAAATCTTCTTGATAAGACAACTCTAGATGTTTTTCCTTCAATATTTTATTTATTTACGAGGCGGCGGGGGGGGGGGGGGGAGATATAGGCACACCAGGGCCTCTTACCACTGCATATAAACTCCAGATACGTGAACCATTTTGTGCATCTGGATCAGTGTAGGCATTGGGAAATCAAACCTGGGCCGTCAGGCTTTATAAGTAAGCAAGCAGCTTTAACTGTTGCTGTTGAGCCATCCCCAAGCCACTAAGAGTGTGTGTCTCCCCCCACCCCCACCCCCAGGGTCTCACTCTGGCCCAGGCTGGCCTTGAACTCACAGTGATCCTCCTACCTCTGCCTCTTGAGTGCTGGGGTTGCACCACCATGATGGGTATGCCACCACCATGCCCAGCTAGTTTAGTTGTGGGTTTTTATTTATTTTTATTTATCTGAGAGACAGACAGAGACAGAACGAGGTAGACACATAGAGTAAATATGGGTATACCAGGGCCTCTTGCCACTACAAATAAACTCCAGTCCTCTGGAAGCATGCACCACTATGTGCATCTGGCTTTGTGTGGGTACTAGGAATTGAACTTGGGCCATCAGACTTTGCAAGCAAACACCTTTAACTGCTGAGCCATCTCTCCAGCTATGATTTAGTTTGTTTTTTTTTTTAAATATTTTATTTATTTTGAGAAAGAGTGAGAGAGAGAGAGAGAAAGAAGCAGACACAGTGAAAGAATGTTCATGCCAGAGTCTCGCCACTGCAAGGAACTCCAGACAAATGCTCCATCTTGTGCATCTGGTTTTATGTGGGTTCTGGGGAATCGAACTCGAGTCCTTCTGCTTTGCAGGCAAATGCCTTAACTGCTAAGCCATCTCTCCAGCCCTAATTTAGTTTTTTTGGTACAAGATCTTATATAGCCCAGGTTGGCTTTAAACTACATAGTTGAAGATGGCCTTATCCCTTCCCCTTCAGTCCTGATGGGCATTTTTAGAAACTTGAACCAATTACTATGTATCACTTTTCTTTCTGCATGAGTCCTGTCTACCCCACAGGTGGAATGATGGGGCAATGTTTGGGTAGCATGAGGGAGTCTCTAGAATAAGGGCAGTTACCCGTGCAGTCTCCATCACTCCCTGCAGCAGCTCTGTGGAATAAACAGTTTTATAGGTGATCACGCTGAGATCCAGAGCAACTAAGGACTTGTCTCACATGACACAGCTACGTGCAGAGAACATTGTTTGGGGTTCACATGGTTTCCTATGTGAAGCAGAGGGGTGTGAGAGGCAGCAGGAAACTATGAAGGACTGAGGGGGACAGCCCTGCCAGTTGAGGCACAGATGGAGCTAGGAAGTATTAGGATGAGAACTGAGTTGGCCACTATTGTCCCAGACTCAGTCTGAAGGGGGGCCCACCCTAGTATCTGGCCGTGGCATCCTGGGGACCCATCAGCCTGGGGCTAGTAGTGTCTAGAGCTTCAGCTTACTTAGAGACTAAGTCAGGCCCCTGGGACTATGAAGCCTGTAGTGTCTGAGTTGAAATTGTCCTATTAAAATTAATAGCCCATCAGAAGAGCAGAGTTTTTGAGTAGAGTGGTCTTTGGTATGAATCTCAGCAAAGTGAACCTGGTATAGTCATTTTATTTCTGAGTATTTAAAATCATCCTGAGGCTCAAATGAGATTCCAGAAACAGGCCTGACACATTGGTAGGTACTTAGGAAGGTATGTTAGTTGTGGAGTTTAAGGTGAGCATTTGGAGGTCACAAGAGAGTCACTGAAAATGCTACGAGTTACAGAGTTGGGTTGTTGTTTGACTTTGTTTTGCTTGTAGACAACGTGTCACTCTATATCCCAGGCTCACAAGAGAGTCACTGAAAATGCTACGAGTTACAGAGTTGGGTTGTTGTTTGACTTTGTTTTGCTTGTAGACAACGTGTCACTCTATATCCCAGGCTAAGCTGGAGCTTGAGATCCTTCTGCTCCTGCTCCTGAGTGCTTGCGCCTGGCTCTGGAGGCAGGCTCTCATATAGTTCAAGCTGGACTTGAACGTCCTACCTCTACCTCCCAAGTACAAGATTACAGGAGTGCACCACTGTGTCCTGCTTGGATTTCAGTTTTTGTCTTAGGGCTGACATAACTTAGAGGAAATGGGTTCTCAAGTTCCAGTTCCGCCAGGTTCTAGCTTTGTAATCCTGACCCTGCCACCTTTCTTTAAGTTTTGGTTCCTTTATATGTCAAATGAGGATAAAAAGAACGTCCTCTAGTCTATTGGAAAATCATTATATGTATCAGTGTGGAAGGATGTTTACCACAGTACAGGTGGGAGAGCCCAGTGACTGCTCTGGCCTCTTGGACCTAGAAAGTTAAGGAGTACCTCCCCTGTAGTCCTCTGTCACAGAGAGCACCCTGAGGGACATACCTGAAGTCCTCCTGTCCTTGAGCTCAGAGACTCACTGGTGGGAAGAGAAGGCTAGAGTAGCTAAGCAGGGGCTTGGTGCCCTCCACCATAATAGCTTGGTAAGAAGAGTAGACCATGGAGCTGCAGGTAGTGTTTGGCCTCTGCCTCTGTGACTAGCGGAACGTTCTATATTGCACATCCCTACAAAGGTCTCCATACAGTCATGGCGTGGGCGTGGACTCCAGCGCTTGCTGCTGAAAGTGGGTACTGCTAACTGACGCAGGGGTTTTATCTCGTGCTCACTCAACTCGTAGAGCACACAAGGAGAAAGAGTGAAGTCCTCGTGTAAATGCATCCCGACTGATGGAACAACACAGCCCTTTGAAGGTACATGTGATGACCAGCCTGTCCCAGTGTCCATCCTTGACATTGGGCAGCCTGGGGAAAGGGCCTGTGATTGGTGGAGTGAAATCAGAGCTCAGCCAAGGTCCTGGCAGAGCTCTGAGGGAACAGGGGCTTTGTTGTGCAGAGGAGAAGACCTCCTTCCTGGAGTGCGTCGTGGATGTGCAGGAAGGGGCAGCAGGAGGAAAGGTGGAAGAGGCCTGGCCTGCTGGGAAGAGCTGGGATTTTGTCCTGTTTGTAGCAGGGAGCCATGAAAGGATGTTCACTGCTGGAGGGCCATGGTCAGTGCGTTCTGACCCAAATCCTGGGGATATCGCACACTTCTTTCTGCTCCATGGAGGTTCAAGGGCCACCTCATGTCTTCTTCATACCATATAAAAGAAAAGTTCAGGAATTGGGCTGGACTGGCCTGCTTTTATGACCCTGGTCTTTTTCTGTCTCCAGAGAGATCTTGGTAGAAGAGAGCAATGTGCAGAGGGTGGATTCGCCAGTCACAGTGAGTACCCTCTGTCCCTCGAGGCCTTAGTGTTTAAATTGTTCAACCACCGCCGCCAACCCTTACTCATGCATGAAAGCCCTAGGTCTGTCTTCAGGAGAGTGCTGCTGTAAGAAATGGATGGTGAGTTGGTGTGGGGGGGGGGGGCACGACTCAGTGGTAGAGCACTTGCCCAGCATACACGAGGCCTTGGATTCTGTCATAGCACCAAAAAATAAAGAATGCTGAGGGAATTTTTGATTTGTCATGACTGGGGCAGATGGACTTGAATTGACAAAGGATTCTAGTCACATATTTCTGTGGCTGAGTGTTGTACTGGGCAGGTGGGGGAAGCAGAGAGATAGGGCCAGGTGCCCCTGGAACTGTCAGTATCACTGGAAAGGCTTATCTGTGCTCCTGCCCTGGGGCATTTAGCTCTCTTTGTGGGTGATGGGCATTGCCAGAGCAGGCTCACTTGGGGCAGGTGGATGGCCTTTTGGCCTTGAAATGGAATGGCATAGCCAAGAGTCACAAAGCTCTTGAAAAAAACAGGTGTTTTGAATTACGATCCTTGGGAACAAAGGGACTGCACCTTGGTCCACTCTAATTGTCAGCCCACATTCCTACTTCCCAGGTGTGTGGTGACATCCATGGACAATTCTATGACCTCAAGGAGCTGTTCAGAGTGAGTGTGGGTCACACTGGGAACGCAACATGGGGGAAGATCTGCTCTTGAGAGTGGAGCCTTTGCTTTAGTGTGTAGAGGCGCCGGGGGCCCCATGTCAAAGAAGGGCCACAGCTGCATGGGACACTGGCTGCTGTGGTGGGGGAGGGATGGTATAGGGTCAAACGGAACTCTCTTCCTCCCAGGTGGGTGGCGATGTCCCTGAGACCAACTACCTCTTCATGGGGGACTTTGTGGACCGTGGTTTCTACAGCGTTGAAACCTTCCTCCTGCTGCTGGCACTTAAGGTGGGGACCCTTGGCCCACTGGAACCTGAGCCTCCTTGCTGCCCTCATCTCCCTCCCCCCGCCCCCCACCTACCCACCTTGGAGCTTTGTTGTGGTTGTGGACTGTGTGCTTAGTTGGGGCTGGTCATGACCACTGCCATGAGTGGGGCCATCTGCTGGCCATGTGGATTCTGGAAGGGCCAAATACAGGCTCTGTGTTCAGGAAACAGCAGATATTGAATAGATAGAATTGGGAATAGAATCCATTGATAAGGGGCCAGAGGGCCTGAGCCCTTAGGTTTGTAATGAAGGGGTGGGGTTTTCAGGGGTTAGGTTTGATTTTTCTGGAGGAAGCCAGAGGGCCTGAGGCAGGTGGGACCATGATTCAGGCAAAAGATGGTAGGAGTTTGAGCCACGACAGATGCTGGTGAGGACTGAGACTTGGGTGGGTGGATACAGCCTATACCCAACCCTGGCTTGGTGGCTACCCCAGGTTCGGTATCCTGACCGCATCACCCTGATCCGAGGCAACCACGAGAGCCGTCAGATCACCCAGGTCTATGGCTTTTATGACGAGTGCCTGCGCAAATATGGCTCGGTGACTGTGTGGCGCTACTGTACTGAGATCTTTGACTACCTCAGCCTGTCAGCCATCATTGATGGCAAGGTAGGTTGGCCATGGGTCTCCTGGGGGTTGGAGCGATGGTGAGGCTCTCTAAGCTTCCACCTCCTCCCTTCTGGTCTTGCTGTCCTCTATAGATCTTCTGTGTGCATGGGGGCCTTTCCCCCTCCATCCAGACCCTGGACCAGATCCGAACAATTGACCGAAAGCAAGAGGTGCCCCATGATGGGCCCATGTGTGACCTTTTGTGGTCTGACCCAGAAGGTAAGCACAAGTAGGTAGGACATGGTCTGGGCCAGCTTTACACTTAGCTTGTAGAACCTGATTAAAACAAGTGCTTGACAGGACAGTCAGGGCAGGAATGAAGCACGCTGGCTTTTATCCTGCACCTGCCTGGTTGGACCCTCCACAAAGAGCAGAAGCCATGGCTGTTGGGGTACTACAGCCTAGAGTGGGTTGGAACATGAATGTCATGGCAGACAGACTGTTCAGGATGAAATCATTGGCTCCCTGAATAGCAAGGGACTTCACAGCTTGGCAGCAGCTTCTTTAGAGGTGAGATCCCGCCCCCAAAATGATATCCGCATAAGGGCTGTCATTTTATTTTGTAGGGCTCCCTGCTAGTAGGGGTCAGAGCTGAGATATAAAGCCAGGTATCCCGAGTACCAGTCTCAAGCACATCCTCCACTGCCATCCCAGAGTTCCTTGTGGTATAAGACAGTCCTTGTCTATAGCTGGTATTTGCAGGCATGGATATTGAGTGCTTCCTGGCCCTCGAGTAGTTTGGAGCAGTGCATTGTATGGTCACTGTGGTGAGGCAGTTCCAGCCGTGGGGTTCATGTGCTCCAACGTGCCATCATTTCCCTAGGCACCTCTCTCGGAATGTATTCTGGCTATGTACTCTTGCCTCTGGTTGACTGGGGGTGGGCTATTTAATTCCAGAGGACATTGAGCAAGTAGAGGTACCCACTCACCATCCTTGTCTTGCCTCAGACACAACAGGCTGGGGCGTGAGCCCCCGTGGGGCTGGCTACCTGTTTGGCAGTGATGTGGTGGCCCAGTTCAATGCAGCCAATGACATTGACATGATCTGCCGTGCCCACCAACTGGTGATGGAAGGTTACAAGTGGCACTTCAACGAGACCGTGCTCACTGTGTGGTCAGCACCCAACTACTGTTACCGGTGAGCTGGCAGGGCCAGGGATTGGGTGGGAATAGGGGTCTATGCCAGCTCTTCTCACTCTGCTGTCCTACATCCAGCTGTGGGAATGTGGCAGCCATCTTGGAGCTGGATGAGCATCTCCAGAAAGATTTCATCATCTTCGAGGCTGCACCCCAGGAGACACGTGGCATCCCCTCCAAAAAGCCTGTGGCTGACTACTTTCTGTGACCCTCCAGCCCCTCTGGCCCTTGGACCACTGTGACTGCCCTCTCCCCAGTTGGAGGCTGGGTGTGGAGGGGCTGCCCCAGCTCTGCTTGCCCCCAGGGTGAGGACTTGCTCTGGAGAGGTAGGAGCCTTAACTCCAGGCCCCACTCTCTTTCTCCCCTCTTGATGAAATTTCCAGCCATTTTTCTTTTTTTTTTTCTTTTTTTTTTTTTGGTTTGTTTTTAGATAAAAAGTTTTGAGAAAAAAGAAAAAGAAAAAAATTCTAATAAAAGAAAAAAAATGGTCTTTTGTGTTACACTTGTCTAAGATGGACAAGGAGACCTGCTTGCTTTTTCAAATCTGGTTATGGAGGCCTGGATCCCCTTGGCTTATCTGCTGGCCCAGAGCCTCCAGGTCTCACCCAGTGAGCAATCCTTAAAGCTGGGTAGAAAACTGATTCCGGGGCAGCCTTAATTCTCAAAACTGCTAGGGATAGGAGATACTCTCCCCCCCCCCCAATCCCAGAGAAGGTTGATTTACACGCACAAGGTCAAGCAGCTAGAAACTGGGTCTCCCACAAAGCCTTGGCTCCCCCAGTCCTGCCCAGGGCCAACACCATTAACCCAGTCTCCTGACACTAGTGCTTTTGAGTTTTATTAACAAAAAATACTCTGATCCTGAGAACAAATTGGTATAGCTTTCACCAGTGGTGAGGAGGGCCTCCCAGGAGGTGGGGGTGCTGGGATGAGGCCCCATTTGGCCAGGCAAAGTCTCCCTCCATTCACACCAAGGTGAGAGCTGGGAAGGGGAAGCTGGCCCCAGCTGGACTCCCAGCAGCTTTGCCAGAGCTTTGAAGACAGAGGGGGTGGGAATAAAATCAAGGTGTGAACTAGGGGGGCAGGGGACTGACCCAAGGCAGCCATTTGGTGAGGGGGGTGGGGTCAATGGAATGAGGGGACTACCCGCCTGAGGGAAGAAAACTAGAAGTTGGAGAGGGAGGATGGCGTACCTGTGCCATGGCTCAGTACATTGGTTTGGATCCCACATCCAGGTAACCTCCAGGCCCTGGGTATGGTAGGGAGAAGGGGCCTCCTTGGATGAAGTGTGTGGCAAAGGACTGTGCTGGTGGGGTTGCTTGGTATGCGGAGCCCCCTGGTCCAGGCTGTAACTCCAGGAATGCAGCTGAGTAAGGAGTGGGGCGCCCAGAGTCTGGAGCCTCTGTGAAGCTGGGATTCCTAAAGTGGGGGAGAGGTGTCAGGAGAAGGATCCCACTCCAGGAACAGTGCAGCCTTGTGCCCTTGTCCCCTCACCTGGCTGGTAGGTGACTGGGGGGCCCATGGAAAGCTGCAGGGTGCAGGAGGTAGGCCCCAGCACTGGGCCCACTACATGGAGGAGCTGGGACAGCTTCCCGGGGGGCTGGGCACTGCTCTGGATCTGACTCACGGATGTCCCCACCCAGGGTAGAGTCACAGGGACCCCCTGGTGTATCTGGGGAGACAGAAGGCACAGGTTGGGTTACAGAGGATCAATGTCTCAAGCCTGACCCTATCACCACCAGGACAACACTCACCCTCATTCCCATAAGCCTTTGTCACCATTGGCTCTGGACCCCGAAGTTTCCTCTTCACACGGGCATCTCGCTCCCTGGGGAATGATGATGGTGATGATGATGACACTAATAGTACTTACCAGGTACCAGGCATTTCACCCTCCTAGGGGCCCTGTTGGGTAGGTGTTATACCCATTTTACAGATGCAGGAACTGAAGGCCAGAGTCATTGGCAGCAGAGCTGGGAGTTCTTTCCCACTTGAACTTGTTTCCCAGTGCTTTAGAATCTGTGGAAAGGCTCCATCCCATCTTCCTCCGCCCCATCTCCATAGCTACCTTGAAGCCTTTCAGAACCACCATCCCCTGTGCACTTAACTATGCGTCTTGTCTCAGTTCCGGCCCAACTCCAAGGAAGACCTCTCATAGTGCCACATACCTACCTCCCTCGAGACATTTGTCCTGGTTTTACAGTTGATCTAGTGAGCCTTTTATTTTCACTCTTCTCCAGTTAGACTAAGCTCCCCCAGAGCTTGGGTCAGCTCTGAGGGACCAGTACTCAGAACAGATGCCCAAGTCCTTCATGGCCCTTCACTGCACCATTGCCTGTCTTCCCATCATGCTCTGATGTGCGCCCTCATTCTTCAACCACACTGCTGTAGCACAGTCCTTTACACATGTGCTCAACAGCCAGACATGCATTTTCTCAAATGTTCTCACCCTAGTCCCTGGTTTTTGTTGTGCTTTGGTTTGGTTTGGTTTTCCAAGGGAGAGTCTCACTGTAGCCCAGGCTGACCTGGGAACTCACTCTATTCCTAGGCTAGTCTTGAACTCACAGCTATCCTCCTACCTCTACCTCCTGAGTGCTGGGATTAAAGGTGTGTGCCACCATGCCCGGACCCTTCCCTATTTTATTTCTCTTTTTTTGTTTGTTTGTGTTTTGAGGTAGGTCTCTAGCCCAGGCTGACCTGGAATTCACTATGTAGTCTCAGGGTGGCCTTGAACTCATGATGATCCTCCTACCTCTGCCTCCCGAGTGCTGGGATTAAAGGCATGCACCACCACGCCTGGCTTTGTTTCTCTTATTTGCCTGCTCTGTCCACTCATATCAATTGCAAGAGGACTGAGCAATCTTAAGTATTTGGTGAGTCCAGAGTGTATAAATGCTTTTACTTAACCTGTTCCTGGTACTCGGCAGGGTGCTTGGCACAAAGTAAGAATGAGTGGGTGAAGGAGTGATGCCCACCTCTTACAGTTTCTGCCATTCTCCCGGAAGCCTTTGGCAAAGGGATTGGCTGCAATCTTCAGCTGTGTGATCTGAGGAGACACAAATCCAGGTCAAAGCTCCTGCAGCCTGGGCAAGGTGCTAGCACCCCCTCAAGCAGGGTCACTTACCCGTGGGTTCTGGTAGGCTGTCACAGAGATGAATGTGGTCTCAGGGAAGCGGAAGGAGGCCATACCCCCCCAGTGTTGGCTGCAAAGCTGGGCAGCACGCACCAGGTGGATGCGGGGCTGGTACTTGTGCATGGAGTGCAAGATCAGCTGAGAGGAAAGAAATGGGAGTGACTCCCTGCCTTGGACCCCAGCCTTAACCTTCCACCCAGCACCACCCCAAAGCCCTATGTGGGGGGTCCCAGCTTGGGCCTCACGTGGCCATGGGGGTCCAGCGTGCTGTTGGTGAGCTTAACCCGATGGAAAGACACAGGCTGCCGCATCCAGTGGGCTCCGGTGGCGGGAGAGTCAGGGTGAATGTACACTCTGTCGGGAAGGCGGGGCTCCGCCTTGCCACTGGGCTCCCAGCGCTGACCCTGCCAGCGGTAACGAGCCCCATCCACTGGAACCACGTCTAGAAGGAACTGGTAGCGTGCCTCTGGGTCCAGGCCAGTGACCGACACTCGGCAGGCAGGGAACATGCGCCTGCAAACAGGAAGGGAAGGGAGAGTCCTGGAGCTACCCACTGCCGAAGTCAGCCCTGCCCAACAGGAGGGCTAGCAACGGGCACTCCAGTTCTGTCCAATCACCTCAAGAGAGGTAGAATTAAAGCCCCAAGGACAGAATGGAAGTGCCGGAAAGCTTCTCATTCTGTTTTACAGATGGGGATATGCGAAAGACGGGATTTGACAGCAGGTTAATAATCTGAATGAATTCCCACCAACTTCCTGAGCTGCACCCTCACTCTCTGCATCCCAGCTGCACCACGACATAACTGTCCTGTTTCAGGCCCTGGCACACAGGCTTCTCCATTTCAGAAGCAGCGGTGACTGACTTTCTTCCCTGATTTCTTGCTAGCAGCCTCCCGCTCCCCACCCCGGTCCCGCACCCATCCACTACGGCTGTTAGACAAATTTGCTTCAGAAGAAAAAATATATATACAGGTGCCAGGCCCTCTAGGGCTGCTCAGGTATTGGATGTCTTGTCACAGTCCACACACTGAGCTCTTCTCTGCCTCTGGCACCTAGTCACATACTGACCCTGATCCTGGACAGGTCTCCCTGGTGCTGGTCACCGGCTGGTTCTTCCTGACTCCAGCCAGACTGTCCCCTGATTTAGGCCACATGCTAATCTATATCCCAACCCAGGTCAGAATGACCTCTGACCCCTGACAGACTGGCTCCCTAAACCCAACCACAGGCTGCCCAGACTGGAGCCTTGCACAGAAAGACTCCTGATTCCACCCAGTGTCACCAATGACCAAGTTTATGGTCAGATTCTGTTTTCAGAGTGTAGCCCTGGAGAACCCCCAAACCCACTCTTGTGCCCAGGAACACTGACCTGGCCAGCCCTCACCTGCCAGCTTTGGTGATGATCATCTCTGTCCCCACAGCGCTGAACTCTTTCCAGAGTTCCTGGTTCTCCAGGGTCAGGCTGACCCCAGGAAGGGAATGAAAGGTCTCTGGTGCTGGTGGAGCTGCCTCAGTGCCCAGGGCCGGGGTCAGAAGGGGCAGAGGAGGGGGCGCAGCCAGGGTACGGGGAGCTGCCTCAATCCCAGAGAGGAAGCAATCCAATTTTGTGGTATCCAGATCTGGAAATGTGGGAAGTATGAGGAGCCAGGCCAGCGTCACAGAGCTCCCAGCCCCCTACCCAGGAGCTGGTCCCACCGCTCACCAGGGTAGCGGTAGCCCTCTGCCAGGGGAGGCGGGAAGCTGGAGTCTCCCCCAGGCTGGGGGTGGCCCAGACGATAGCCAGTCCCCAGGGAGGGGTATAATTCTCGTGGATGGTACATGTTGTAGTTTCTTCTGGCGTCGGATCACGTTGCTAGAGTCCTCGGGTCTGAGATGCCCCCTTTATAGCTCACAGCTCAGCCTCTTCCAGACCAGAGATCACAGCCCCTCCCCTCTATGGGGCCCTGGAGGTGGGCTGGATGAAGACCCCTGGGGCCTCTAGGGGATCCAAGAGGGGGCCGGATACCTGGGTACCCTCCCTTCTCTCCTTCCCCCGGGGCAGATTCATTAGTCCCGACCCCCTGCCCCCTCATTACATAATTAACTCCTCGGCCTGATTGATCCCTAGGGCTCAGACAGGGACGCAGTTTGGCGCTTCCGGCCAGCTGGTCCCGGTTCCCACGGGGGCAGCCTAAGCTAGGGATAAGCCGGGGTTGGGGGGTGCGGGATCAGGACCTGGACCCTGTCGCCCCAGACTTTCTGGAAGGTGATCATCCCTCTTCATTTGGAGTACTGGCCTTGGAGAGAAGCTAACTGGAGGGAAAGTGCAGGGTGGGAGGGACTGGGCCTGAACCCCGAGAATCTCGAAGATGCCGCAGTAGAGGATTAAACTCTTTGAGTCCTCCCTCGTTCGTGGTCTGAAAAGTTTCCACCATCGACTCAAAAGTTGAGAGGCCCCGCACGGCTCCACAGACACACAGCGACTTCTGCAAGGCTGCAAGTTCCGCTCTCAGAGATACTAAGAACTGTATTTCCCATGAGGCCCTAAGCCAGACGTGCGCAACAGGACCCAGGCCGACCGCGCCGGGGTTGCTGGGAGTTGTAGTCCAGACGAGAGGAGCTGAGAAGCCAGAGAGGTGGTGGCCTTCTGAGGGAACTGCTTCCTAGGTGAAGGTCAAGCACGACTGCTAAGAAGATTCTCATCACCCGAGGTCAAGGGTTAGGGGCCATTATGGACTCGATGCGCTCCACTTAGCTTGGCCTGCTGGGGCAGGTGTAGGGACGGGAGCCTCCATCCCAGGTGATACCCCGTCCTGTATTCCACGTGAGCTCGGGTCTGTTTCCACGCCATTGTTTTATTATGTACAAACGCTACAGAACGAGGGGAACAGACACGCATATGGGGCCAGAGGGGACCAGTGAGAGTTCACAGGGCAGACAGTGCACTGGGGCCAAGAGAGGAGCACACAGGCCATATCTACGGGGCAGGCGGGACAGGAAGGGTTTAAAAATGAGATCCAAGCCAGCCAGATCGCAGGGAGGTGCCGGGGGCGTTGTCCCCGTCTTGACCTTCCCCCAGAGTCACAGTGCATGCAATAAAATATATGTACAGGAGCTGGGTCCTTCCTCGGAGGGAGCCGAGGATCCGGAGCTCTCTTCCAGCAGAGCGAAGCCAGCGGCGCCCCCTGGCGGCCAGGCCAGGGCGGAGCCACATGCGTCCGGAGCAGAGCTCAGTCCCAGCCGTTGTCTTTGATCATGTGGTTGAGTTCAATGATGTACTTCCCCTCTTTGTACTTCTGGCTGCTCTCAAAGGCCTGCTCCTAAGTGGAGGGAAGGGGTTGTCATGCATGGACAAGAGCCTTACCACAAGGCATCGTGGCTGTTTTACATACAGCAGGACTGTTTCTCACTAGCTGGTAGAGACACCTGAATCCTGGATGTTTTTCAGCCTTGATGGTCCAGAGAGGATATGGAGGTACTTAAAAGATTTCATGGTTCAGGGGTTACAAACTTGGAAACTGGTAGCCTGAGGGCTATTTCAGCCTACACTTGGTTTTGCTTGGAGAGCAGAAAGCATATTAACATAAATAACTTTAGGGGTTTGGGGTGTGGCTTTGTGGTAGGGTGCTTGCAGCATACACGGTTGCAGCACACAGGAAGCCCTGGGTTTTATCCCAGCACCACATTAAAAAAAAATTCAACTAAACTAAAACCCCAAACAAAAAACTTAAGACCCCACCTCCCAGACTGACTGAGGCCCTAATTATCCCACAAGGACCCTACTGAGGAGGGCCCTCAGAGAAATGGAGATTAAGGGTGAAAGGATACAAGACTATACATATGTAAAAACACACACACTAGATAGATGATAGATCAATCGATCAGTAGATATAGCTAGATATCTTAAAGACTACAGACATGCACATCACATTTTGCCTTAGTCTGCTGTCCTTGCCCTTCATGCTACCCTTTGTATAAATCCACAGTATCTGCTTGGTCTTATAAATACTTGAAGTTTTAATCTCTCTTCTAGGCCACCTCTTTACAGAGGTTGAGACCAAGCACCTGTCCAGAGACTTGTCTAAAAATTCTGTGTCAGGGCCAGAGATGAAGTTAGGTCAGGATGTCTGTAGGTTTCTTTCTGCTCATCCAGCTCACAAGGAACATGCAAGGCAATGCCTTTTCCAATTCCTTGCAGATTCCCCAAGCATCTTCCTTTGCTACATCTAATCTGATTCTCAAACTATCTTCAGTGCTAGGTGTTGGCTTTATGCTCCACTGCCAGATAAGGAAACGAGACTCAGTAGTGAAATCAGATCCTAGACAGCAGCAGAAGCAATGAGAACAGTGGAAAAGGTGGACCTGTGGACTCAACTTCCATGTTGCTGTGGGGTCTTGGGCAACTACTTAGATCCTTTGAATGACAATATAAACTGGCAGTTAAGTGTGATGCTCAGTTGTGGTGGCACAAGCCTGTAATCCCAGCACTAGGGAGGCCAAGGCAGGAGGATTCCAAGATCGGGGCCAGCCTGGGCTACATAGCAAGACCCTGTCTCAAAACAACAAACAAATCAAGGAATAACAAAAACCTCAATCCAACTAGCTTTCTGGTCCCTATTCTGTTACCAGTTGTGTGATCTTTGGTAAGTTACCTAACATCTGTGGACATCTGTCTTCTTCTACAAAGGAGACATAATGAATTCTTCCATTAGAATTATCATAATGACTGAGTGAGAGACTACATATGCCAATGGTGTAAAGCATATAAGTATTTGATAAATGGTAACTTTTTGGATCCCATCTCTAAGAAAGGGATGCTTAGTGCCTTTGAGGGAAGAGGTGGGTAGTGAATATCCTAGAAGCCCTGTAGTATTCAAGGAAAGAGAACATGGTCAGGACATAAAGACAGTTTGCCTGGTCTGTGCTGGGCCTGTTTACTCTGAAAAGTATCTGTGAGGAAGAGGTGATGTGAAGTCAAAGACTAACTTGAGGTCAGAGATTTGCCAACTCACATATTTCCAGCCCAACGTGGTCTTGCAGTTCTCGCAGTGGATGTCAGCGACAGCATGGAGGCCGGTCAGTAGCACTCTCTCCTCAGCTGGCCCGCAGCCCACATTCACCCTATGGGGACATGGAGTCATCCAGGAAAGGCTCTCAGCAGCACAGAGCCCCTCTCTGGCTTGTATCTACTGTGTCTGTCCTCAGCTTCTAAGAGGGGAGTAATCATGGCTCCTGCCTGAACCAGGGGACTGTCACCGTGATGCCAAGAGAAGTCAGAAAAACAAAGGAACAAGGTGAATACTCACACAGAGTTGAAGAGGTAGGCTCGCCCCTGACTGCCCTGGAAGGACTAGAGAATGGTGGGAAGACAGGGGGTTAGGGCTATTGGTGGGGAGCTGCCTGGCAGCCCCTGTCGTCTCCCACTGCAGCTCAACCGCAGCCTGCTTACCTTGGAGATGAGGTCGTCGTGGTTGGCCAGGTGAGCTCGACAGTGGGCACAGCTATACCTCCGGTGACAATCATCCAAATAGGCCTGAAACGTCTTGGGCTTGGAAATCCGCACCATGGCGGGGGCCAGAGGCAGTGGCCCCACGCGGGGAGCGGCCCACGGGGAGCAGAGGGAGCCCAGTGCCTGGCAGGAATAGGTGGGCTGTCAGGCCCAGGGCCATACCTATGCAGGCAAGCCCCGAGCTATGGGAATTCTGTCACACTTGGCTGCTCTCCTTTCCCCAGAGCCAGCAGTCTCGCCAGGGACCAGAGTCAGGTCAGCTTTGACTCAGAGAGGAGGCCTCAGGTTGCATCAGTGGGGAAACTGAGGCTAGGAGGAGCTCCAGATGAGTCACCCACCTGCTTCTGGCCTCACCCCTGCTGACCAGGCAGTTGAAACTGGAAGAAGGGGCTTGAAGATGGGCTGCCAGTTCCCCGTTTTAGGGGAGCATGAAGGGTCAGGAATTGGATGGTCCACAGGACCTCATTTGGACTGCTGATGGGTCTAATGGGGTACAGGGAGTTAATCTGGGGGGACGTTCCTCACCTGGGGCTGGCAGGAGGCCTCCCCGAAGGTGAAGGGTTCCCTAGGAGAGGAGGGACTCTTACCCGGGGGCGCTGAGCTTCATCTCCACCGAGGGGCTCTTACCTGCACCGCCAGGCCTTACCTGAGACCCCAGGGCTCACCTGGGGCGCGGGGACGGGGGGGCACGCGCCCAGGGAAGGGGGTAGTCGTCGCTTGCTGGGGGGCAGCGCGGGGCGAGGCGCAGCGCGGTCGGGGCGGGCCTCACCTCGCCTGGGCGCGCGGAGGCCCGGTCCGCGGGGTGGCCTGGGAGTGGGGGCGCTCCTGGTGGGCGCCGTCCCCCCCGGCCGGGTTCGAAGCCGCCTCGACTTGTTTACACCGAGACCAGCTGCTGCCGCGGCTGCGGCGGGAGGGGGAGGGGGAGGGGGCCGCCCTCCCGTCCCGGCGGCCGCCCCGGCCAATCGGTGCGCCGCATGCAAATGAGGGGGCGCGTCATAGGACGGCCTGCGCTGGGCAGGACTGCCCCTCCCCCTGCGCCCGGCTTCAGGCTCCCGCCCGGAAATGCGGCTGCGGCCGTCTGTCCGTCCGTCCCGCCCAGCTCGGAGGCCAGGGATGGTGCCCCCACACCCCACCCCGGGAAATGTGGTCTTAATGATGTGGATCCACCCACTGACCGCTCTGGCAATCCCTGCGGCAATTCCATCAGGTAGATCCCCCATGCCTCCATGACCGAGGCCCAGAGAGGAATGGCACCGGGAACTAGACGCAGTTACCTCTCCGAAGGTGTCCATTGCTGTTGGACTTCTAGCAGCCCAAGAGCTGTAAGCCAAGTTCAGGGCTAGGCATCATCTCTAGGCATCCTTCAGGCTGGGCTGCAGGGGACATGTTCACTTGAGTGTCAGTACCTAGTGGCCTCAAGCAGGCCCTCAATGTGTTTCTGCACTGAAAATAGTGAAGCACTGAAGGGGACCAGGGAATAGAAGGCTGGCATGGTGTGGGCAGCAGGCTGGTCTCCTAGCTGGTCTGTAGCTCAGTGGTAAGGAGGCTCACAGCAGCAAGACATTGGGGAAGTAAGTCAGGTGAGCCTGGATCTCTTAATGGCCTCATGAGGACAACAATCTGTGGGTCTCTAGACTAGGTGCCAGGACACCTGGCTGGGTTGGCCCTGCAGGGGACATTGCTCAAAGACTAGAGCCAACCTGGCATAGGGTGTGGTGTCACTGTGACTCTGGAATGTAGTGGAACAAGTGAGCCAGGGTGATAGGGTCCCAGTCTGCCCGCAGGCTGGACTGGTCTGCTCTTAAGCCAACATCATTTTAAAAAATTATATGTTTTTGTTTTGTTTTTCAAGGTAGGATCTCGCTCTAGCCCAGGTTAACCTGGAATTCACTATGTAGTCTCAGGATGGCCTTGAACTCACATCAATCCTCCTACCGCTGCCTCCTGAGTGCTGGGATTAAAGGCATTCACCACCACATTTGGCCCAAGCCCCAACATTTGTGTGTGTGTGTTTGTGTGTTGCTAGGGTTTAACCAAAGACCTTGCTCATGACAGCTAAGTACTCCACCACCGAACTACATCCCCACACCATAAACTGCCATCTTTATAGTCTTTCATGATTGACCCTCCAACCACAAGCACAACTATGTGACAGACAAGAAAATATTTATTTTTTTCAGGAAGAGAGAGAGGGCCTCAGAATTAGGAGGTCAAGGCTGTTGGCTGGTGGTTGTCCAGGTAGTTCCTCAGGGCTGTGGGATAATCAGTCATGACACCCGTGGCCCCCAAATTGAATGCCTCTTCAAAATCTGACTCTTCATTAAGACACCAAAACACTACCTGGGCAGGGAGGTATGATCAGGTTAGTTTCCAAACAATTCTACCTAGAGCTTTCTTAACACTGGACTAGTGGCAGCGCCCCCCCCCCCCTTCTGCAGAAACCTCCCAGCAGTGGTATGCTGGAGCTACTGGTGAACTTTTCAGGAATTTTCAAACACAAGAATTATTAAAAAATAAAAGCCAGGTGTGGTGGAGCACACCTTTAATCCCAGCACTCAGTTGGCTGAGGTAGGAGGATCTCTGAGTTCTAGGCCAGCCTGGGCTAGAGTGAGACCTTATCTTGGGGGGGGGGAGAAAAAAAAAGAAATGAAGTTGTATGACCTTTGAGCCAGGTGTGATGGCACAAACCAGTAATCCCAGCACTTGGGAGGCTGGGGCTGCTCCCAGGCAGCCAGCGCTAAGATTCCAAGCGCATGCTCCCACACCCAGTTTTATGTCTCATTCATGTTAGACAAGCACTCTATCAACTGAGCCATACTCCACCCTGTTTTTTGAGACAGGGTCTCTCTCTCTCTCTCTCTCAAGCTTTTTTTTTGAGGGTCTTATTCTAGCCCAGGCTGACCTGGAATTCACTAAGTAGTTTCAGGCTGACCTTGAACTCACAGCGATTGTCCTACCTCTGCCTCCCGAATGTTGGGACTAAAGGCATGCACCACCATGTCCAGATCTTTTTAAGTTATTTATATACTTATTTGCAAGGAGAGAGAGAGGAAGGGAGAAAGAATGACAGAGAAGAAATGGGTATGCCAGGGCCATTTGCCACTGCAAACAAATTCCAGATGCATGTGCTGCTTTGTTCATCTGGCTTTATGTGGGTACTGGGGAATTAAACCCAGGCCCTCAGGCTTTGCTAGCAAGTACCTCTGACCACTGAGCCATCTCTCCAGCCCATCTTTTTAAGTTTTTTGAGGTAGGGTCTTACTCGAGCCCAGGCTGATCTGGAACTCTGTAGCTCAGGATGTCCTTGAACTCACAGTAATTCTCCTATCTCAGCCTTCCAAGTACTGGGATTAAAGTGTGCACCACCATGCCTGGCTCCAGGCAGGATTTCTTATTTATTTTTTAATTTCAGACAAGTCACTAGATCTCTGGATTTTTTTTAGTTTGATAAATGAAGGCAACAGTCCAATCTCACAAAATGGTAGAGATCTGAAGTGTGAGTGGGCTACAAGGAAGAACCCCACACCTAGGCAGCAGACAAGGGCTGGTCTCTCTGAGTTAACCCTTTCATCTGCTCCCATTGCTGTTTCCCAAGATGGACTCCTGTCAGTGGCAGCATCAGGCTCTTAATGACATCATTCTCACCCTGTCACCGCAATCCCTTTCCCGGTGGTGCCCCAAATGAACCTCAATAAACACAACTGGATCAGGTCTCTCCTGATGTAGACCCTCAAAAGCTTCCTTTGTCTGAGGACAGAAATCCACATTTTACCTGGGATCCATGGGCCTGTCTGACCTCCACTGCCCTCAACCTCGGGAACTCACCCAGATCCTTTGATCCCAGTTTCTTGTTTCTCCAGCCTTCACCACTGTGAAGCCCCCTGACAGGTTGGTCTCCCTTCCTCTCCCTAGATCCAACTTCCTTCTCCCCTTCCTCAGGTTGCTCCCACTTCCAGCCCACAGCACTGTCTTCTCGTGGAATCTTCTCAACAAGGTTGCTAATTAAATGCCCTTGTCAAGGGTCCAGCATGGTGGCCCATACCTGTCATCCCACTATTTGGAAAGCTGTGTTAAGATTGCTGTGAGTTCAAGGTCAGCCTCAGCTACATAGACCAAAAAACAAAACAAAACAAAACAAAACAAAAAAAAGCCTGCTGGGTTTGGTAGCACACACCTGTAACCCCAGCACTTGGAAGGCTGAGGTAAGAGGATTGTCATGAGTTTGAGGTCTGCCTGGGCTACAGAGTAGTTCCAGGTCAGTGTGTGCTATAAAAAAATAAAATGGGGACTGGAGAGATGGTTTAGTGGTTAAGGCAATTGCTTGCAAGCCTGACAGCCCAGGTTCAATTCCCCAGTACCCACATAAAGCCAGCTGTACAAAGTGGCACTTGCATCTGGAGTTTGTTTGCTGTGGCTGGAGGCCCTGGCACACCCATTCATATTATCTAATGCTCTCTCTCTCTCTCTCTCTCTCTCTCTCTCTCTCTCTCTCTCTCCCCCCCACTTGCAAATAATACTAAATAAAAATTTTAGGGGTTGGGGATTTAGGTCAGTAGATCAGCGCTTGCCTAGCAAGCGCAAGGCCCTGGTTTCGGTCCTTAGCACCGCAAAAAAAAAAAAAAAAAAAAAAGAAAGAAAGAAAGAAAACAGGGCTGGAGAGATTGCTCAGTGGTTAAGGCACTTGCCTGCACTGCCTAATGACCAAAGTTCCATTCCCCAGTACCCACATAAAGCCAGATGCACAAAGTGGCACATGCATCTGGAATCCCATTTGCAGTGGCTGGAGGCCCTGACACACCCATTTTCTCTGTCTCTTTTCTCTCTCTGCTTGCAAATAATTTTTTTAAAAAGAAAATAAACAAAAATGTCCTGGTCGGGCTGGAGAGATGGCTCAGTGGTTAAGGCACTTGCCTCCAGTGCCTAAGGTCCTGGGTTCAATTCCCCAGGTCCCACATAAGCCAGACGCACAAGGTGGTGGCTCTCTCTCTCTCTCTCTCTCTCTCTCTCTCTCTCTCTCTCTCTCTCTCTCTCTCTGCTTGAAAATGAATAAATAAAATATTAAAAAAAAATGTCCTGGTCAAAGCAAGTGCTCAAAGTAGAACAGGGAGGGCTGAGCCTGGTTTCTCCAGCCCTCTTCCTTGGGGGTCAGGATAGAAGGACCCATGGCACGATGATCCCAACAGTGGCTAACTCTTACCAAGCCCTAATTCTCACCTATATAACCAAAAGAACTGCACTGACCATTTCCCCCATTTTATAGATGAAGAAACAGAGATTCAAGAGTATGTGTGACCTGCCCATATGATGAGGATGCATTCTGAGAACCACTTTCTGGCTGGGGTAGTAGTCAAGTCCTCACCTGCACCCCTCGCTTCTCCAAGTGTTGGATCAGACTTTTCCTCATGATGACCCTGGGGGTGTAATGAGGTGGCAAGGGCAATAATGAGAGGAGACAAAGGAAAAGAAAGGGAAAATCCCAATGTGATCACCCCACCCACACTTTGCCCACCTCACCATTTTGAAACCACAGCTGACAGTCGGTTCATACAAGCACAGGAAAATGGGAAGTAGGTCCTATGGAGAGAGGGTGGCAGGGTCAGCAGCTTCTGTTTCCCACTGTCACAGGGGTGGGGACAGGTGGTGATGATTCCCCATCAATATAACAGTCCCTCTCTAAAAATCTTGACAGCTGCCTTTAGGGACAATTCACCCCTCATCCAGTGAGCATCTACTATGTCCTGGAATCCATGATTTAAGGGAGGGTCCTTTTTCTCTCAAACACAAGGGAACTGGGGGTTGCTAGAGGACGTGTGTGTGTGTGTGTGTGTGTGTGTGTGTGTGTGTGTGTGTGTGTGTGTGTGAGATCTTTTTTCTTTTTCAAGGTAGGGTTTCACTCTAGCCCATGCTGACCTGGAACTCACTCTGTAGTCCCAGGTTGGCCTCAAACTCACAGTGATTCTCCTGTTTCTGCCTCCTGAGTGTTGGGATTAAAGGTGTGTGCCACCATGTCCAGCTTCAAAAGGATACTTTAATCTCTCTTAATATCTTAAGATCGTTAGCTGGGCATGGTGGCGCACGCCTTTAATCCCAGCACTCGGGAGGCAGAGGTAGGAGGATTACTGTGAGTTCAAGGCCACCCTGAGACTACATAGCGAATTCCAGGTCAGCCTGGGCTAGAGTGAGACCCTACCTCAAAAAACAAAAAACTTAAGATCTTTAAACAGGAGAGTTAAGAAGCACCCAGGAAGAACTAAAAGTATGGGTGTGGGCTTCTCTGAGAAAGAAATCACCTATTTGCTTTCTGACAGAGGGTCTCACTATGTAACTCAGGTTGGCTTGGAACATATGAACCTTTAGCCTCACAGCCTACAGAATGCTGGAATCACCATACCCACAGCTGGCCAGCTTTTTTTTTGAGGTAGGGTCTCACTCTAGCCCAGGCTGACCTGGAATTCACTCTGTAGTTCCAGGCTGACCTCCTACCTCTGCCTCCCAAGTGCACCACTACACACGACTTGGCCAGCTTCTTGAGATGAGCCAGTGTTTAATAGGTTAGCTACTTGTCACAAATGATTGCACCTCAGTGGTGATTTCAGAGGCCTTTCTTAGGTCAGACTTGAGTCAGAACCAGGGCAAAACGGGGCTCTGTATTTCCAGCTGTGTGACCTATCTACGCCTCTGATTCTCGTGGTTATTACTACAGAGGTCATGACTCCTGTGCCTTCTGGGAGGGGGTGCTGCAAAGGTAAAAGTCAAATATATGAAAACACTTTAAAAATCCTGTGTAAAGAGCTATCTATACAAGCTGGGCCTGGCGGGGCACACCTTTAATTCAAACACCCAGAAGGCTAAGGATCACTGTGAGTTAAGGCCAGCCTGGGGCTACAGAGTGAGTTCCAGGTCAGCCTGGGCTACAGTGAGACCCTACCTCAGGAAGACAAAAGAAAAAAAGGAGGATGGTGACCCTAGCTGGGAGCTTTCCCTAGGGACAAGAGAATGACCCCCAGAACATTGGGACCACCTTGGAGAAGTTGTTAGGGGCAAGCCTGAGAGCTAGGAAGTATCTGGTTACTGATACATAATGTTATTTTGTTAACAGTCTGCTCACCTTTTCCTTCTGGGAACTAAAGCAACATTGAATGGCCTACCTGCATCAGTTTGATTTACTGATACAACTGCACCTGAACTAAAGGGGCCTTCCATCAAGGTTCTGGAGAAATTTCTGTATGTCAATACACATCTGCACAGAATTTCAAGAAGTCAGGGACCCATCAGTGTTCATGAGCACCAGGTAAGAACCAGTGTTTGTACACCTTTAGTGCCAGCACTGGGAAGGATAACACAGGAAGATTGACAGTTTGAGGCCAACCTGGGCTACATAATAAGGTTCTGTCTCAGAACAACAACAAAACAGGTTAGGGATATAGCTTAGTTGGTAGAGTGCTTGTTTATCATGCACAAAGCCCTGGGTTTGGTCCCCAGCACCGCATAAACTGGGCATGGTGGTACACTCTGTTAACTCCAGCCCTTGGGAGGTTGAGGCAGCTTGAGGATCAGAAGTTAAGGTCGCCTGGGCTGCATAGAGAATTAAAGGCCAGCCTGAACTTCAGAGGTCATCTATCTTTGAGGGAGGGGTATCAGGGAACCCAGGATCCCAGGGCTCCTCCAAGTAGATCCTATGGCTTGAGCAGGATGGGTGTCCCCAGTTTCTGGTACCTGTTGATGATGGTGGGCAGGAAGCACAGGAAGAATCTCTCAGGGATAGAGACAAAGGGCAGCAGCCCCAGGTAATAGAGCAAGAGCATCTGGAATGTTCTGCTTATGGTGAAGGACACAGGCATCTCAGGGTTCTGGGGAGGCAGGAGGAGAAGTGAGGAGAGAGATCCATGCTCTGGGAGCAGCAGCAGAACAGATATAGGCGGCAGGGGACAGGTCTGACAATAAAGTCACATCTTGGCTAGTGTAATGGCTAATTTTTTCATTTTGACTGGGTTGAGAAGTGCCTGGGAGTTTGGTACAGCACATGCCCAGAGTGCCTGTGGCTAATGGGGGAAAGACACACCCTGAATGTGAGCAACATCGCATATAGGCTGGGGGCCTGGGTGGAACAAAAGAGGAAGAAGCCAGCCTGATAGGCATTGTCTCTTTGCTTCTAGGCCACCATGAAGTGAGTAGCCTGCTCCATCAAGCCCTCTCTCCGCATGATGCTCTGCCTCAGGTTCCCATCAATGTGGCCAAAAGTGACCATGAACCAAAATTTCTGAAACCATGAGCCATGAGTTGTTACTTCAGGTATTCTACAGTAATAAACAGCTGACCAACACAGCCAGTGTGGGAGGCTCTGTGGAGCTAGCCAATATACACAGTCCCACTGCCTACCTCTCTCAACCCTTCTAGGGTACCGTGCACAAGGCAAAATCCCTGGAAGTGCTCCCGGGGCTCCTAGGGCTGGGGTGGCCTCTAGCCCTAGAGCACAGAGAGAAAAAGGACTCACAGCAGCCTTGCACTTCTTCATGACTGAGTTCTTCTCTGAGGCCCAGATAGTGATCTTACTGCGGTCAAAGCGCCTCACCAGGCTGGCTACCTAGGAAGAAGAGAGGGGCTAAGAGAAGAGGCCTGGCTTGGGTCTACCCTCCCCCATTCCAGCTGCAGGACCACCTTGTGAATGAGTTCTTCATTCTCGCCTTTGATCTCCACACTCATGGGCATCTGTGGGAACCTCTGGAACAAATCTTCCAGGCGTACCATGTGTCGATCTGACCCATGAGCAAAGTGGCCTGGGAGGGAGTCATGGGAAGTGGGATCAGAGAAGGATCAGTGGGGTAGAGAGGGGGTTCAGGGTGGGCAGGCTAATCCAGGGCTGGCAGCACCCACCCTCACCTGGCGAGAAGTACACCTCCAGTTCCTCCTTGTAGAGGGGCAGCTCCTGTGGAGAGCAGAGTGTCACCAAGGACATGTATGGCAAATCTGGGTATGAGGGGCTACAACAGGCAAGGCTTACCTCAAAGTCCAGGTCACTCACATCCCTATTCAGGCCTGACTGGCGGGATAGGTTCTCATCGTGTGACACCACCACCACACCATCCCGTGTCAGTTGGCAATCAAGTTCCAGGAGGTCTGCTCGCTGGGCGATGGAACTATGGGAGCGAAGGTCAGTGCCAGCAGGTGCGAGGGAAGGGACAGACCATGTGGCAGAGGGGAGATATAGAGGCAGATTTCACAGAAGGATGTGTGAGCCCACCTGCATAACCCCAGGTGGTTCAAGATATCCTGATCAGGAGAACAACCCACATAACCTCACATGTAAGCAGGTGCACTCACTTCTCTATGGCCTCCATGGTGTTCTCCAGCCGCTCTCCAGATCCTGTGCAGGGCAGCCAGGTTGGGTCACAGGGGCCTGAC
>PVHP010006321.1:0-16563 GCA_004024765.1 Zapus hudsonius | reverse complement strand
GCTGGTTCTACTGGGCAGCACCACGCCCCTTGGACCTGCTGAGCCTGCTGCTGAGCTGCTGGCACGTGGCCAGGCTACAGAGCTCTCCAGGGCTGAACACATAGATGCAGGAATTGAGGCAGGCAGCCTGGCCCTCATATCCCCAAACACATCACAGACTCCAGTGCTCCCTTCTCTCCTTGGCCACATAGAGAGGAAATTAAGTGCCCCCCCCCCATTGTGTCTGTTAGACCTCCCTGCCTCCCATGGGTGCAGTGGCCAGGCTCAGCAACACACCACCCCTTGCTATTTCCAAGGAATCTGGGAATGTGTAGGGTGTTCCTGAGTCACCCCAAATCAACCCTAGCCAGTCAGACAGGAAGCTGTGAGAGAGGGAGAAGACAGTGACTAAGAAGAAAATGACCCCTCTTTCCAGGACACTGAAATTCCTTATGCCCCATCCTCATTCTTTTTTTTTTTTTTTTGGCTTTTTGAGGTAGGGTTTCGCTCTAGTCCAGGCTGACCTGGAATTCACCATGTAGTCTCAGGGTGGCCTTGAACTCATGGAGATCCTCCTACCTCTACCTCCTGAGTGCTGGGATTAAAGGCATGTGCCACCATGCCTGGCTCCATCCTCATTCTTGGCCAACTAAAACCAAAGGTCACCAGGTCACCCAGCTCCTGTGACAGACAGCTGGGCAGTAAGTGTCAGTCCTCAGAGCAACAATGGTTAGTCTACATCGGCGTTAACAGATAGAGCCAAGGTCATCCATATACACATCTCTATATTTATATATTAGATACAGGCACAGGGAGGTGGGCAGAGGCACCAGCTCTTCATGGGCCCCCACCCCCACTTCCGCTCACCCACACACAGAAGCAGCAAGGGCGTTACAAGTGGCAACTTTGAGAGGGAGGGGATTTGGCCTAGGCCTGGCTCCTCAGGGATACTAGCCCTTGACACTTAGGAATGTTCCTTCAGGGAAAATGGGGTGGGGTTCTGATAAGGTGAGTGGGGCAGGGCTCATCCTGGGTTCCTACTCAGTGGCCCCTGCCCCTCCACAGGACCTAGGGCAACCAGAGTCCTTCCATTCCAGAATGTTCTACCAGAGCTTGGGCTAGCAAGGGTAAATGAAGGCAGAGCAGCAGAAAGAGATCAGCTCTGGGACTCCTCACCACCCAGGTCTCGAGGAGAGAAGGGGTCGTGGGAGGGGGCAGGAGGAGCCTGCCTGAAGCAGGAGAACCCAGCAAAGTGAGAAGGTGGCCAGGCCCACCCTTGGTCGGGCTTGGGCTGCCAGGGTCTGTGCTGAGCAGTGTCCATTTTCTAACAATCCAGCAGGAAGGGTCAGGTAGGAGCAGAGCCTGAAGGAAGAAACAGGAAGGAAGGAAGGATCAGCTCAGTTGACAGAATCCCTGACCCCAGTGCCCATTTCATCCTCCACAGCTGGACAGGTGGGTCTTCGTTCTCTTATCTGCCAATGGGGAAGATAATAGGGCCACCAAGTGCTAGAGTGAGGGGCAGCCGCTGTGAGGCTGCTGAGGGTGTCAGCAGCGCTTCCTCTCCTCTGGAACAGTCTTCAGAAACTGAGGCACGTCATACAACTCTTCCTAGTGGCAGAGCTGGCACTTGCACCCAGGAGCCTGACTTCTGTCAGGTCACTGCAGGCCAAGGACAGGAAGAGGTTGGAGGAGGACAATGTGGGAGAGGGAGGGTAAGCCCAGCAAGGTTACCCACAAAGTGTGTGACCTGCTGACTGGAGCAGAGCAGTGGAGATGAGGAGACCAGGCATGTAGGTCAGGTGGGGCTAGCTGCCAGCTCCTCCCCTCTGCTCACCCAGGACAGCCAAGGCCAGGGGTAGCTCCTCATTGGTGGAGGGGCCCTCAGCAACCTTTGTAGGTCTGGAGTGGCTGTTGTTGACAAGTGCGAGATGAATGGGACTGGAGGGATGAGGGACATGAAGGGTTGGGTGGGTCACAAATATGGACCCAGCAAGCCCTAGCCCTCTGTTGCTGCTGTACACGTGGACCACGAGGCATGATTGTGACTATACTGAGGCATGCTGGGCAGCCTCTTATGGAGTGAGGCTGAGCAGGGGCATTGAGGGCCACTCACCAGACCCCAGGAGGCAAGGAGGTCTGTCCAGGTTAGGGGGCTTCTGGCGCCCCTGGCTGGAAGCGGGCTGTCTCTTGAAAGATCAGCTCCTTCAGCCGCTCCTTGGGGAGATCATCCAGTTCCATGTCAAAAGTGAAGGGCTCCTCAGCCACTGGCTAGGATGGCAAAGACAATAAGGTCCAGGTACTGGGGACCCCTATTCCCCCACCTGCTGCTGGTGGTTGGCCCACCTCATCTGTTGGGTCGTAGTACTGCTCCAGGTAGGGGTGAGCCAGTGCTTCCTCCACTGTGATCCGCTTGTTGGGGTTGAAGGTTAACATCCGGTCCAGCAGGTCAAGTGCTAGGGAAAGGCAGGAGACAGGTCAACAGGAATGCTGAAGGAGGGAGTTTCTAGAGGCATCCCTCTGCCCAGTGCAGGGGTCTTTCTACTGAGGCAGTTGCTGGCATCGTCACCCTTCTTTGCCCCTAGGTTTAGCCTCTCCCAGCCCCTCAGTCTCCCTTACCTTTGGAGTCAGACTTGGGAAAAAGCTTGGCCCAGGCCACCTTGGTCTTGGAGGGCAGAGACTGTAGGTAGTTTCGGGCCTTCATATTGATGATACAATTCAGGTCCTCCTGGGATGGGGAGCCCAGGATACCTGTGGATAAACCAGATATCTTGGTGAGACATCAATTCCTCTTCCTGGGAGCAGAACAGGTCAGCAAGCAAAAACAAGAGCCCCAGCCCAGCCACCAACTCCTCAGTCAACTCTGAGCCAACAGTGTGATGGAGATGAGCAACTGGGATTCAGGCAGCTCTGGGTTCAAATCCTGGCTCCAACCTTCCTTAGGTGTGGGGTTAGCCTTGCTTTCCCCATCTGTCAAGTGGGAAGAGCATCTACATCTTGATAAAAGGCAATGAGATGCTGGAGGGGCTCCACACATGACACTACAAACCCTCACCCTCCAGAAACCTTGCCTCTGATAAACTAACTCCTCTCCCCATCAGCCAGCCAGGACCTCTCACCCAGAATGTGGTTGAGCTGGTCCAGGTAGTGCTTGCCAGGGAAGATGGGCCGGTTGGAGAGCATCTCAGCCAGAATGCAGCCCACAGACCAGATGTCAATGGACTTGGTGTAGCCCTGGGGAGGAGGGGAACATGCTAAGTTCCTTACTGGGGTCCTTCCTGGGCCAAGTACCACATCAAACTTAGATCCAACACCAGGCAGGGAGCAGAGCACAAAGGCCAGAAAGAATCAAAGCTCTGCTTCCTGCCAGAGGCCAAGGCCCAGAGGACAGTTGTCCTGTATCACAGGGGCCAGTGGCTGGGTCAGAGATGGCTCCAAGGCTTCATTTCAGAAGTCAGTAGCTTTCCTACCTTGGAGTTAAGCATGATCTCTGGGGCCCGGTACCAGCGCGTGGCCACATACTCCGTCAGAAAGCCAGTGTGGTCATGCTCAGGGTCAGCAATCCGGGCCAGACCGAAATCACAGATCTAGAATCAAACCCAGGCCGCTAAGCTGGGTGCCTCCACAGCCCAGGAAGTCTCCTTGCCTCCTATGCTATTCCCTATGCCTTGCCCCAAGGCTGCATCTACTGGTCAACCAGAAGTCCCAGGCCCAAGGGAAGAGGGACAAGTGCCCAACCTCTGACCTTAAGGTCACAGGTGGTATTGATGAGCAGATTGGAGGGCTTCAGGTCCCGGTGGAGCACGTTGGCAGAGTGGATGTACTTGAGGCCCCGTAGGATCTGGTAGAGGAAGTAGCAGATGTGGTCGTTGCTCAACTGCTGGCTCTTGAGCAGCTTGTACAGGTCTGTCTCCATGAGGTCCTGAACGATGTAGCTGAGGATGACTCCGGAGACCCCCCCCCGGGGGGGGGAGCAGGAGGCACTTGGTTAAGGAAAGCAGACTCTGACCAGCAGGCTGTACATCCCCTCCAGTTGTGCCCTTTGGCTTTATGAGCTTGGCAAGGGTTACAGCCTCTGTCACCTTAGATGACCCCATACAAAGGGGTCCTCAGTTTTCCTTAGTGGACAAATGAAGATACTGATAAACTTACAGGAGGTAGGCTAACCTCAGAAGTAAGAGCAACAGTGGCAGTTAACCCACTCGTGCCTGAAATCCCCACTTTATGTTCGTAACCTGTCTGTGTCTGTTTCCTAATCTGATAAACAAGGGGACTGTTTTTCTTTTGTTAAAAATTTTAATTGTGTGTGTGTGAAGATGCATGCATATGGAGGTCAGAGAATAATTTTCAGGTCAGTCCTCTCCTTTGCAGCCTCATTTGAGGCAGGGTTTCCCTTGCTGGATCCTCATTCTTCTTGTTTTTTGTTTTTTTTTTTTTCTGTGCTCACCACTGGCTTCTAGGAAATTCTCTCGTTTCTACCTCCCATCTTACCCACCACAGTTTATGGCTCTTTGCACGGGGCCTGGGAACAAACTTAGGTACTCCAGTTTGAATGGTGAGTACTTTACTCACTAAGCCATCTCTCCAGCCTAATTCTTAGGTGAGGACTCGATGAGATGCCCCATGGAGAGCACCCAGCCAGAGCTTGACATGTTGTAAGTGTTCTGCAAATATGAGCTGCTATTGCTACTACATAGGCTGGAGCCATGTGGCTGGTGAGTGGGTTAAATGAGATAATGTAGGAATACCATCTGGCATGCAATAACTGCTTAAAAATAAACGCCTGCCTTATGGGAATGATTTGTGCCAGAAAAATGAGACAATCCCAACAGCCTGCTCCTACTCAAGGAGTGCTTGGCCATACATCAGAATATGGAGAAGTAGCTGTCCTTTTATACTTGAAAATAAAGACCAAACATAAATAAAAAAAAAATAAATGCCATGACTCGTCCTTGGAAGTGTAAGTCAGGACTGTTTCAGAGAAGACATGCGGATCAACCTGGCTGGTGGAGGCCCAGATCCGTGCAGTGACTCACTTAAGGACCCACAGCAAGCTGGGAGTGTGTGTGGAGATCCCCTGTCCAGCCTGAAATGGGTCTGCAGATCTTGCAGACCAAATCCCTATTTTTGGGTGGAAGCCTGGCATTGGCATGGTGGGTAGGGGGATAGGCAGAGTGTTACAACCTGCAACAATGGTGTTAGGCAGGAAGTGGACTACAAACTAGATATCTGAACTAGGCAACCAGTATCAAGCACAGACAACAAAGACTGGCTGCCTCCAAGGGCAAGGTACAAGTGCACAGGTACTGAGGGTGGGGCTCTCAAAGTGGGAAGTCTCAGAGAAAGGAAGACAGCTTTCCATCTGGGGGAGGGGAGGAAGCAGCAAACAGAAACACTTGATTTTAGGCTTTCTGGGCCTCAATTTCCACATCTTTGAAATGGAAGTGGTTAGGCCCATCTCGCAAGGCAGTTGGGAGGTAGAATTAGAACCATCAAAACACTCAACACGTATGGCCTTGCTCTCCTTCCAGTCTGGGGACTTACAGGAAAGAATATGAGCCTGTTAAGAACTGGCTGTGGGCAGAGGCTGGATCATGTCACAGACGACAGAGGACAAAGCTCCCATAGAAATCATTTTGCTCAGCACCCCCACCCCCTGTTTGGGCACAGAGCAGAGGAGGACTTGTCCAAGGCCACCCTGCCTGGCGCTAACAGACCAGGATCCATCTGAAGCTTTTTATGCTCTGTGGACTCTCCTCTACTGTTGAGTTTGTTTTGGAGGGTGGCACAAAAGATGGAAACAAGCCAACCTTACCCAGCCCAGCTCTATGAGGCTGTGTGGCTGGCTGAGGTCAAGGATACACATCCCTCATGGCTTCCAGGGTGGGTGCCCGAAGAATGTCTCGGATGCCTATGACATTCTCATGGCGGAAACGCAACAAGATCTGAATCTCCCGCAGAGTGCGCTGGCAATAGGTCTGGTGCTCGAAGGGGCTGATCTTCTTGATGGCTACCCGAGTCTTGCGCACGTGGTCATAAGCAGAGCTGAGAAGGCCAGAAAGATGTTGTTGGTGTGGCCTTACAAAGGGAGAATCCAAGCCTGGCGGGCCCCACCCAGGCCTTGCAGGGAGGGGAAAGAACAGGAGCGCTCTCTGGCCAAGGCATAAACAATGCTGGTTCCTTCCTGCTGTGCAGGCCTGATCTCCAGGGGAAAAGCTGGGGACCAGCCAGGCAGCCTTTTGGTGACTTCATAAACAGAGGAAGAGAGTGAATGCTCACTGATTTCCCCTCTCCTGACCCTCTTCCATTCTAGTTGCCCTCACCCTCTTCCCCTTTCCCTCCATCCAAGACAGGTCCAGGGAGTGGGAGCTAAGCGGATGAGGGTGGAGGAGAGGATGGAGATGAAGCAAATACAGAAGTGCACGGAGGAGGCGGTAATAGGGGGACTGACCGACCCACAGGACACAAGGGATGAGGAGGGGTAGGTCTCACAGTGAGGTCCCTGAGTAGCAGATTTGTTCCCATAGAAACAAAGATCCAGGGGCCCAGAGCACACAGTGAGTGGGTCAAGAACCCACAGACCCCTTCCCCACAAAATCCTTGGGTCCCTGGCAAGGCAGTGGGGGAGGGGTGCAAAGGCTAACCCCACCCTGAGCTTTGCTTCTCAAACTCCCTAGTGCAACCTTACTTGGGGGAAGGAATACGAGGCTTCCACTACCCCCCCAAGGGTCCTTCCACTCCCCCTTCAAGAATACTTACTGTCCTTGCCTCACCCAGTGTCTCTAGGGTCCCCAAGGTGCCACGGCCCCCCACATACACCCAGATGTCCCTCCCTTCAGGATAAAGGGTCGGTTCAAAGCCTCCACACACCCTCCTCAGAGAAGTAGCGTCCTGCCGCCCAGAGAGCACCGCACGACCCCCTCTCGGGGACCCTCCCCGAGCCGCCAGTGTCCCCTCTCCGGGACGTGTGAGTGTCCAGGTCCCAGGAAGCGCTGGGACGCCCCTAGCCCACCGAGCCCCCGGCCCCCGGAACGCCCCCTCACCTGACCATGCCGTACGCGCCCTCGCCGATGTACTGCAGCTGCGTGTAGCGCGGGCCCACGTCGAACGGCTGCCCCTTCACCACCTCCACGTCCCCCGAGACCCCCGGGCCGACCCCATCGGCTCCCCGGGGCTCCCCGCCCCCGCCCCCCGGAGCCGCCGCCGCCGCCGCCATCTCCACTCCTCCCCACCCTCCCCCGACGGCCCCGCCCGAGACCACGCCCCTTCCCGCCCGCCCTGTCACCCGCGGGGCCGCGCGCGCCAGGCTCCGCCCCCTCCCCGCGCGCCCCGCCCCTCGGGGTCACGTGGCCCTCCCCGCTCCCCCGCCCCTCGGGGCTGCTCGGCGGGCGTCGATCTTCCCCGGGCTCGGCCGCCCCTTGGGTGCGCGTGCACTGGAGCCCCTCAGCCCGCGACCCCCCTGAATGCTACCAGCTCTTTCTGGTTGACTTTCCTGATGAGCCCACAGCCATCCATGTTTCACAGCCGCCCTGGGAGACCTGCTTCTTGACCTCTTTTTCTTTCTTTCTTTCTTTCTTTATTTCTTTCTTTCTTTCTTTCTCTTTCTTTCCTTCCTTTCCTTCCTTCCTTCCTTTCTTCCTTATTTTCTTTCTTCTTTCTTTCTTTTTCTTATTTTTGAGACGGCCTCGTGTAGCCAAGGCTGGCCTTGAACTCCTGATCCTCCTGCCTCCACCTCCGTATCTCTGGGATCACAGACGTGAGCGGCTATGCGGACTGTAGGAAGAACGTAGGGACTGTGCATGTTAGGCGTGCACTCTACCTCAGTTCCTACTGTGGATGAGGAGCCCGAGAGAGGGCAGGTGACAGCTGAAGTGAGAGCTGGGCACTCACTCCATTAGACTCTAGCCTAATGTCTTTCAGATAAAGGCCTCAAGGTGGGTCATGGGTCTACACCTTGCATACTCACTCGCATACCTTCTGCTTCTGCCCAGAGGATAGATTTACAGCCCACCTTAAATGAGAAGTAGGGAAAGTGTGAAAGCTGTGGACTCTCTCCTGGTCTTTCCCTCTCCTCTGCTTGGGCAGCTGAGGTGGTAGAATCAAGAGTTGAGGATGCTTTGGGCTACATAGTGAGACTTTGTTTCATAAATAAATAAATGAATAAAACCATCACACAGAACTTTGGTCCTGTGTCTTAGGAAAGCCTCGAAGTACAGGTCACATAGGATTCTTGTAGCTGGATTAATCAGGGGCCATGTCTGTCTCGTTGTTATACCTTCAGTGACTGGCACACAGATGTTAAACATTTTTTTAAGTAAAAGAATAATTTCCAAGCCGGGCGTGGTGGCGCATGCCTTTAATCCCAGCACTCGGGAGGCAGAGGTAGGAGGATCGCCGTGAGTTCGAGGCCACCCTGAGACTACACAGTGAATTCCAGGTCAGCCTGGGCTAGAGTGAGACCCTACCTCGAAAAACCAAAAAAAAAAAAAAAAAAAAAAAGAATAATTTCCTCAGGCATAAGGGTGCATGCCTTTAATCCCCAGCACTTGGGAGGCAGAGGCAGTGGGTTTGAGGCCAGCCTGGGACTGCATAGTAAATTCCAAGTCAGCTTGGGCTAAATTGGACCCTGCCTCAAAAAAAATAATTTTACGAATGAAGAATCAGATTTGAATTAACGAGCTTGAGTGGGGACTCTGAGTGACATAGGCTGTTGGCACTGACGAGGCCCTCAGAGACCACCCTGTCCACCTCCGAAATGTTCCAGGACACTGAGCCGGAAATATTAATGCTCAAAGCGCCTAGGGTTCAAAAAGTAATCATATTGTCAAGAAGCTGGGAGTCAGGGCTTCCATGCATGACAGGTCAAGAGACAATGGAAGAGTAATTTGTTCTGAAGTTGTTCATAATTAGATCCGTGGCCAGGCACTAACTCAGATGAAGGAGGCTGAGTTGCTGATCCTCAGCAGCCCCTAGGTCACTGAAGGTTTAAGAGGTACTAATTAGATTAGTTAAATGTGTGGGTCAAACAAGAATATTGAGAGCACATATGCAACTAATTAGATCTATTATTTGATGGACTATTAAATGACACTATGAGCAATGCTCTGAGCTAGGCACTGTGGTTGATGAAAGATTACTATGTAGTGTGGATTCCTGGTGAAAAGTAAGAACTTGCTGGAGCCACATTGCCTGTGTTAAAACCCCATCTGTGATGCCAGGTGTGGTGGCAAACATTTATAATCCCAGCACATAGCTGACAAAGACAGGTCACAGAGTAGCAGGCAGCTTGGGCCATATAGGGAGATCTGATCTTAAACAAACAAAATCGTATTTCCTCCATTTATGTGCTGTGTGACAAAAATCACTTCCTGGACTCTCATAGAGGTTTTTTTTGTTTGTTTGTTTGCTTGCTTATTTATTTTTTATTTTGTTTATTTATTTATGTTTTTTGGAGGTAGAGTCTCTAGGCCAGGCTGACCTGGAATTTACTGTATAGTCTCAGGCTGGCCTCCTACCTCTTCCTCCTGAGTACTGGGATTAAAAGTGTGCACAACCGGCCGGGCGTGGTGGCACACACCTTTAATCCCAGCACTCGGGAGGCAGAGGTAGGAGGATTGCCGTGAGTTCGAGGCCACCTTGAGACTACAGAGTGAATTCCAGGTCAGCCTGGGCTAGAGCGAGACCCTACCTTGAAAAACCAAAAAAAAAAAAAGTGCACAACCACTCCGACTTATTTATTTTTTATTTAATTGCCATTAATTGCATTCCCCTCCCAATACCTTCTTTCATCTCTCTCTTCCCTTCCACTGAACTTCTATCCAACTGTCCTTGTTGTATTTTTTGTTGTATTTTTTTTTTCCGAAGACCTTGTAGAGGTATTGACAGCGGCTTTGAGGTCATGAAGTCAAATGACAGTGTTTCAGAGTATTCCTCCCTGTCCTCTGGCTCTTACATTCCTTCTGCCCCCTCTTCCCTGAGCCTTGGATAGGACGATAAGGATGTCTCATTCAGCACTCAACTATCACATGCTCAGCAGTTTGATGAGATTTGAGTCTCCCTCATAGTCACTGTCATCTGCAAAATAGACACTTCTCTGATCAAAGCTGAGAAGAGGACTAATTACATAAAATTAGAGTGTGATTAATGAGTAACTCTTGGAGTTTTTTTTTTTTTTCCTCTAAGGTAAGAGTCTCACTCTAGCCCAGGCTGACCTGGAACTCCTACCTCTCTCTGCCTGGGATTAAAGATGTGTGTCACCACACCTGACTGTCTCATGGAGTTTATTTATTTATTTGGAGGGAGGGAGAGAGACAGACAGACAGACACAGACTACAACCTTTCCACCCTGAGCACTCCCAATATCAGAAGTTAAACAGGATCAGACCTGAATAGTACTTGGATAGGAGAGACATTGAGAATGGGTACATTAGGGCCACCTTCTGCTACAAATGAACTCCAGATGCATGAGCCACTTTGTGAATCTGGCTTTACATGGGTACTAGAAAAAAAAATTTTTTTTTTTTAGGTTTTTCGAGGTAGGGTCTCACTCTAGCTCAGGCTGACCTGGAATTCACTATGTAGTCTCAGGGTGGCCTTGAACTCGTGGCGATCCTCCTACCTCTGCCTCCTGAGTGCTGGGATCAAAGGCGTGCGCCACCATGCCCGGCTGGGTACTAGGAAATTGAGCCCAGGCCGGCAGGCTTTTCAGGCAAGCACCTTTTAGTGCTGAGCCATCTACCCAGCCCTCTCTTAGAGTTTTTTTTTTTTTTTACATTAATATTTATTTGCAAGGAGAGAGCGAGAAAGAGAGAATGGGTGCAGCAGGGCCACCAACTGCTGCAAACGAACTACAGATGCATGCACCACTTTGTGTATCTGACTTTATGTGGGTACAGGGGAATCGAACCCCAGGTCTTTAGGTTCTTCAGGTAAGCGCCTTAACTGCTGAGCCAGCTCTCCAGCCCTCTCTTGGAGTTTTTAATCTATTAAAGATTCATTAAAGGTCTGGGGAGATAGCTCAGTAGATAAAGCATTCACTGCTGAAGCCTGAGCACCTGAGTTCCATCCTCCTTAGATCCCATGTGAAAAGCCAAAAAAGGCAAGCCAGGAGTGATGGCTCACGCCTTTAGTCCCAGCACTCAGGAGGCAGAGGTAGGAGGATCGACATGAGTTCGAGGCACTCTGAGACTGCTACATAGTGAATTCCAGGTCAGCCTGGGCTAGAGTGAGACCTTACCTAGAAAAAAACAAAAACGAACAACCAAAAAACAAAAACAAAGAAATCCTGAAAGCCATGGCAGGCTTGGGAAATCCTAGAATGCTGACTGTAAAATGGGAGGTGGAGACAGGAGAATGTCCCAGAAGCTTGCTGTGAAAGAACAGCAATAGAGCAAGGTCCAGAGGGAGAAACCTTCCCACATGAGGTGGAAAGGCGAGAACTGACCAGGAAGTTGTCCTCTGGGTTGCCACACCTGCACTGGGGCCCCTGTGCACCTGCGCTTCACACACACATAAACTTATATATGAACATACATGTACAAAAATAAATAGGTCTGGGGGGAGGGGGGACATCAGTGAATTGGGAATAACAACTCACTGTTTGCCCACTAAATAATGTAACTCATTATGGACAATAAAAATAAATAAATAGGTCTGGAGAGATGGCTCAGCAGTTAAGGCGCTTGCCTGCAAAGCCTAATGACCCAGGTTCACTTCTCCAGGACCCACATAAAGCCAGATGCACAAAGTGGTACATGCATCTGGAGTTTGTTTATAGCAACTGGAGGCCCTGAAACACCCATTCTCTCTCTCTTCTATCTCTCTGCCTGAAAATAAATGAATAAAATACTTTATGGGCCGGAGAGATGGCTCAGCGGTTAAGGCACGTGCCTCCAGTGCCTAAGGCCCTAGGTTCAATCCCCAGTATCCACATATGCCAGACCCACAAGGTGGTGCCCTGGTGTGCTCTCGCTCTCTCGCTCTCTCTCTCTCTCTCTCTCTCTCTCTGCTTGAAAAATGAATAAATAAAATATTTAAAAAAAAAGAAAATCTACTCTGTAGATTTAGATATAAAGATATGTAGATATAGATGGTAACACCATCTATAGGCTGGGGTTCCAAACCGAATTAGAAAGAGAGCCAGGCATGGTGGTGCATGCCTAAAATCCCAGCACTCAGGAGGCAGAGGCAGGAGGATCACCATGAGTTCAAGGCCACCTTGAAACTACATAGTGAATTCCAGGTCAGCCTGGGCTAGAGCGAGACCCTACCTTGAAGAAAAAAAACAACAAAAAAGAGGTGCACATACATAAGTCAATGTGATGCTAGGTAAGTAAACATGATGAATATATAGTATGCAAGCTCAGGTGTGGATGAGACCGCTTTCTGGTGGGTTGAGGAGGGGATGATAATGGAGGCAGTGGCCTTTGAGCCCCTGCAGAAGAATAAGATTAGGACAGAGAAAGCACTGAGGAAAGGGACAGCTTAGACCAGGGCACAGAGCCAAGAGCTGGCCTTGTCCTATGCAACTGCAGAGATCAGGCTGACGGATGAAGGCTATAGATTTTGGCTGAGTTGGGATGCGCTCCTGTAAGTAGTGTAGTCCTTGAGGAATTTTGCCATATCATTTGCAAACACAGGAGAATACAGTGACTCAGAGAAAACATCCTGCTGCTCAGCTTGGAGCCAGATTTCCTAGATGGGAGTGTTTCCCCACAGGCTGGCGAGGTGGGAGGGGCACCTCTCCCTCTAGTGGCCGAGGTTGGAATTCCCTTTTCTTTTTTCTTCTCTTCCTTTCTTCCTTTTTTATTTTTATTTTTTATTTTTGTTTTTCCATGTAGGGTCTCACTCTAGCCCAGGCTGACCTGGAATTCACTCTGTAGTCTCAGGGTGGCCTTGGACTCATGGTGATCCTCCTACCTCTGCCTCCCAAGTGCTGGGATTAAAGGCATGTGCCACCACCCCCAGTTTAATTTTTTTTTTTGAGGCAGGGTCTCGCTCTAGCCCAGGCTGACCTGGAACTCACTATGTTAGTCTCAGACTGGCCTCGAACTCACAGAGATCCTCCTACCTCTGTCTCCCAAGTGCTGGGATTAAAGGTGTGTGCCGCCACACCCAGCTGTTTGGCCAGTTTTGATGAATCCTTTATAGAAAAAAATATAAAATGTTATTAAGCATTAAAAACAGTTATGAAAAATGAACACACCAGAAATAAAAATTCCAGAACAACAGTTCAAATGTTTCACCCAAGTGGAGGCTCTCGGTCCCATGCCATAGGTGCCTGCTTCCATCCAGTTCCCTCGCAGGGAAGAGAGAGGGACACTTCCCACTGGAAGGACAAGCATGCAGCTCCCCTGTGGGCTGGGCCAAGACAAGGTCTCATTGGCCAACACTTGTTACTAAAGCACAGAGAAAATAAAAGCAACGGACACAAAGTCACAAAGCCTTCCCATGTGCTCCTCATAGTGAGAAATCTACATGTGCAGGAATGGGAAAGCTTCTGGCAGGAAGACAGACATGGCCACTGCTCTCCCGTCTTGTTTGAACTACCCCGGAGTCCACTGTGCCAGTCATTCTGCAATCCCTATGCTAAATGCCTAATGACCTGGGTTCACTTCCCTAGTACCCACGTAAAGCCAGATATACAAAGTGGTGCGTGCATCTGGAGTTTGCTTGCAGTAGCTAGAGGCCCTAGCGAGTCCATTCTCTCTCTCCTTGCAAATAAATAATAAAATACCGTGCAAGCCAGGTGTGGTGCTGCATGCTTTTAATCCCAGCACTTGGGAGGCAGAGGTAGGAGGATCACCATGAGTTTGAGGCCAGCCTGAGACTTACATAGTGAATTCCAGGTCAGCCTGGGCTAGAGCGAAACCTTACCTTGAAAAACCAAAAACAAAACAAACAAACAAACAAACAAACAAACAAACAAAAAAACTGCAGTGAGAACTATTGCAGTTAGCTACTACCAGACTTCAAGTCAGAAACGTTCAGTGAAACTTCAAAAAGAATATACACACATATTTGTATGCACACACACAGGGCATATTAAAAGTACCAATATCAAGGGGATTGTGGCTGCTGTGGAACACATAATTGGTTCCCGTTCACTCACATGAACACATGACTCCCTCCTGCACAGCATGCACCACGGGAGACATGAGGAAGCCCCCGCCCCCCCCACACACTCAGTATGGTTGAGAGGCAGGAGGAAGGGCAAATGGAGGGAAGCTGGGTTGGGGTGCATGAGTCAAGACATCCAGGTGACACAGCAACCTCTCTCTGTTGCTTCTTTTTTAAAAATGAGCGAGAGGGGGCTGGAGATATGGCTCAGCGATTAAGGTGGTTGCCTGCAAAGCCCAATAACCCACATTCAATTCCCCAGTGCTATACAAAGCCAGATGTACAAAGTGGTGCATGCATCTGGAGTTCATCTGCAGTGGCTGGAGGCCCTGGCTAGCCCATTCCCTTTGTCTCTCGTCTATCGCTCTCAGCTTGCAAATAAATACATAAGTAAATTATTTATTTATTCATTTTTGGTTTTTTTGAGGTAGGGTCTCGCTCTAGTCCAGGCTGACCTGGAATTCACTATGTAGTCTCAGGGTGGCCTTGAACTCACGGCGATCCTCCTACCTCTGCCTCCCAGTGCTGGGATTAAAGGCATGCACCACCACGCCCGGCTTAAGATTTTATTTATTTATTTATTTATTTTTGGATAAATAAATTTTTTAAATGAGGCAGAGGAAATGCTGGCAGTCTGTGGGTAACAGACAGTTGAGACACTATTTAGCCTTCACAGCTGAGCAGGGACGGGTGGGTGAAGAAGTCAGGTTCTCAGGCGTTAGCAGTCTCTTCAACTATGAGGTAAGTGCAAAGACCAAAAGTAAAGTGGCGATCAGGAGAGGGACAGAGAAGGGAAGGAGAAGGACCCTGACTAGGAGGAAGGTGACAGTGAGGCTGGCATTTTAGCTGCCAGGTCACAAAGGCCCCATGAAGAATGTGGTCCCAGCGGGGTTGCAGGTCTGAAACCCCGAAAGACTTTCTGACCTATGTCAATGCCTTCCTTCCAGTCTTCGTCCTTGAAAAGCTGGCTGACAGCAGTTAGGTGCCCATAGCATCAGACCATGGGACGATTCTGGAAGAGGGCCATCAGGAAACAGTTTCCTGTGGCAGATGAGGAAGAGGGCTGCCAGGAGACCAAGGCTTCTGCTCCAGGAGGAAGCCAAACAGGTAGAAGTCCATGAACACGGATGGCTGAGGGCCTGGGGATGAGGAGGACGGGCAGCAGCCCCTGGAGGTAATGCATGATCTCTGCTGGGCAGGCTGCCTGGCACCGCTGCAGGCACTGACCTAACAGGACCAGTGGGTGCCAGGGGCCATCCTGTGCTTCCTTGGAGCCTCTCCCCAGGAGCTGAGGCACTGTGCTGGCTGGCTGGCAGCAGGGATCCGGCCAACACTGTCACCTTTACCGCCTCCGCCTGTTAGGATTCCCTACTTTCACCTCATCTAGTCTCTCATGCCATGACTCTGACACCTTTAAAGACTTGACTGTAGGCTTGATATTTTGTAGTTTGGGTCTGGCTGGTTTTTTAAAAATATTTTATTTATTCATTTTCAAGCAGAGAGAGAGAAAGAGAGAGAGAGAGAGTGAACCAGGGCCACCACCTTGTGGGTCTGGCTTATGTGGGTACTAGGGAATTGAACTCAGGGCCTTAGGCACTAGAGGCAAGTGCCTTAACCACTGAACCATCTCTCCAGCCCCATAGATCTGGTTGTTTTCTTGTGAATTTTCACTTCATTTTGCCTTTCTCAATGATTGCAGTATTAGCAATCTTTGGTTGTTAATCACTTTGTTTTCAGAAACAGGGTCCTGCTATATATTGCCCAAGCTGGTCTTGAACTCCTGGATTCAAGTGATCTTTTTGGGTCAGTCTCCCAAGTTGCTGGAGCTCTTGATATTTATCACCCTGCTTGGTTCTGTGCTGTTAATGTTGTACTATTGAGGGCTCAGTGGATAAAGCATTTGCCACGCAACTCTGAGCACCTGAGTTCGGAGTTCAGATCCCCAGGCCTCACATAGAAGCCAGAGATTGTGGATGGCTTCTTTAGTCCTTTTTATTTTTATTTTATTTATTTATTTATTGGTTTTTTGAATCACTATGTAGTCTCAGGCTGTCCTCAAATACACAGTGATCCTCCTGTCTCAGCCTCCCAAGTGCTGGGATAAAGGCGTGTGCCACCCCACCCGGCTCCTTTAGTCCTTGTGTGCCTGGGTTGAGAAGGGATGCAGAGGACATAGAAGTTTCTGGAAGCTTGCAACAGAGCAGTGAACAACAAGAAGAGACCCTGTCTCAAGCAGGTAAAAGGCAAGAACTGACTGTCATGGTTTGATCCAGGTGTCCCCCACAAACAATTGAATGTGTTCTGATAGATCGATCCTCAGCTGATGGCAGTTTGGGTTTTACAACCTCGATGAAACTGTGTTGTTGGGGGCGGGCTTATGGGGTTATAAACCAGCTCCCCTTGCCAGTATTTGGCACACCTTCCTGCCGCTGTTTGCAGTGCTGTGGCAGAGGTGATGTCCAGCCCTCT
>PVHP010006320.1:0-60963 GCA_004024765.1 Zapus hudsonius | reverse complement strand
TTTCTTTCTTTCTTTCTTTCTTTCTTTCTTTCTTTCTTTCTTTCTTTCTTTCTTTCTTTCTTTCTTTCTTTCTTTCTTCCTTCCTTCCTTCCTTCCTTCCTTCCTTCCTTCCTTCCTTCCTTCCTTCTTTCTTTCTTTCTTTCCTTTTTTTTTAAGGTAGGGTCTCACTTCAGCCCAGGCTGACCTGGAATTCACTATGTAGTCCCAGGCTGGCACGACAATCCTCCTACCTCTCCCTGGAGTGCTGGGATTAAAGGTGTGTAACAGAATTTCTTTCTGGAGTGTCTTGTTCCATGGGATGTTTCAGGTTTGAGTTGCTAGAACAGAGTTTTACAGACTGGGTGGTTTACAAACTACAGGACTTTAATTTAGATTAGTTCTGGAGGCTGGGAAGTCCAAGTTCAAGGTGTGCTTCTTGGATCATAGAAAACAGCTCTTTTGCTATGACCTTACCTGGTGGGAGGGAGGGATGAGGGAGCTCTCTGGGCCCCTTTTATAAGGGCTGTAATTTCATCCATGAAGGCTCCACCTGCAGGACCTCACCACCTTCTAAAGGATTACAGCCTAATATCTCACATTGGGGATTAGTTTTTTTAAGTATTTTATTTTATTTTTTGCAAGCAGATAGAAGAGAGACAGACTGAGAGAATGGGCACAATAGAGCCTCCAGCTGCTGCAGATGCATGTGCCACTTTATGCATCTGGCTTTGTGTGGGTACTAGGGAATCAAACCCAGTTCCCTTGGTTTTGCAGGCAAGCGCCTTAACTGCTAAGCCATCCCTCCAGTCCAGAGAATTAGGTTTTAATATATCAATTTGGGAAGAATAAAATATTCATTCTGTATCATTCCACCTGTGGCTCCCCCAAATTCATATTCTCTTATTGAAAATCCCTGTAGCCTCAGACTTCTTCCAACATCAGTCTTGTGGACTGGCTGAACTGGAATAGCACCCCTGGGGGCTGATGTCTTTCCAAGGAACAGAATTGAGGGGGAGGGTGGCACTGAGGGTAATGCTTGTTTAGCATCAACTTTAAAGTTTAATTCTCACTCAATATTGTTTAAATCAGATATGGATGGGTTCCAAGGCACAATTTATTCTGAGATAAATTCTCCCTCAGCTGTTAAAAAGTGATACTGACCTGTTGTGTGCTTCCAGATGCAGAGAGAAATTGGGGAAAGAAGGGGAGTGACAGATTCCCACATGAATCCAAAATAACTGGGCAAATTCCATTAGATTAAAAATATATTTATTTGTTTATTTGCGAGTGAGAGAGTATGGGCATTTCAGGGCCTCTTGCTGCTACAGATGAACTCTAGACACATGTGCCTCTTTGTGTATCTGGCTTTAAGTGAGTACTGGGGGATTGAATCTGGGGCATCAGGCTTTGCAAGCAAGTGCCTTTAACCACTGAGAAATCTCTCCAGCCCATAGATTTTTAAAAATGTTATTTATTTATTTGCAAGAAGAGAGAAAGACACACACACAGAGAGAGAGAGAGAGAGAGAGAGAGAGAGAGAGAGAGAGAGAGAGAGAGAGAGAGAGAGAAAGAGAGAGAGAGAGAGAGAATGGGAGAATGGGCATGATGCCAGGGCCTCTAGCCACTGCAAACTAACTCCAGATGCATGCACACTTTGTGCATCTGGCTTTATGGGGGTACTGGGGAATCAAACTTGGTTCATTAGGCTTTGCAGGCAAGTGTCTTAACCACTGAGCAATCTCTCCAGCTTCATTTTTTTGAGCCAGGTTTTTCTATCTGCTATAGCTCAAACTGTCTTTGAACTCAGAATCTTCCTGCCCCACTTTAGGATTTCATTAGATTTTAAAACTCCAGAATAATTCCCCTCCAGAATAATCTAGTCTTGTGTACCCCCAGATCCCTCGAGATAGAGGTTCTCTTTTCCTGACCCACTTGATGCCACCCAGGCAGGGATTGGGCCCCCAAACCTGCTTCCATGGCTTTAGATAGCCTTGCCTTCAAGGTGGCTATGCCCCTGCAGTGGTTCTGTTCTTGGTATGGGCCCTGTGCCTCCTGGAATCCACATGGCTTTGCTCTCTAGCTCTGCTTGTGTGCTGTGGTCCACAGGAGCTACCTGGGGTGCCAAAGTGTCAGACAGAGTGTGGGACGTGAGCCTGTAAAGTGAGGGAATGGACAGGAGGCACTCAGGTCTTGCAGGCACTGGTGGCCCCTTCTCTGCAACTCTTTTGCAATGAGAGGGAAGTTCTAATCTCTGAATTGCTTTTAGGGTCATTTTTCCATTGTCTTGAAGAGTAGTCCCTAGCTTCTGTTGAGATATAGGATAGTTGCCTTATACTACTCCCCAACAAACTGGCTGATTCCTTTCAATAGTTTTGGAAAAGGTGACTTTTTCCTCTTTCTTTTTTCTTTCTTTTTTCTTTCTCTCTTCCTTTGTTCTTTTTAATTTCAATGTATGTGTGTAGTGCACATGCGTGTAGAGGATGTAGGTTGAAGTAAAGTATCTTCCTCAATAGCTTTCTACCTTATATTTATTTATTACATATATTTTTTTCTTCATTTTCATTTATTACATATATTTTTGAGGCCCAAACCCAGGACCTTGTGCTCCTGCATGTATATTCTTCCACAAAGCTAAATTGCCAACCCTCTTTTCCATTTTTTGAGGCAGAGCCTCATTTTCGCTCAAGCTAACCTGGTACATAGTTTGTACCCAAGGCTGGCCACAAACTCATGATGATTCTACTTCATCCTCCAAGGTGCTGGGATTAAAGGCATGAACTGCCATGCCTGGCCTGTACCATTATTTACTTATTTATTTACTTTGAGGTAGGGTCTCTCACTGAACCTGGGGCTCACCAATTCAGTTAGACAGTCTAGCCAGCACCCCCTGAGACTCTTCCTGCCTCTGCTTTCTCAGTGCTGGAATTATGGGCAAACACCACTATGTCCAGCTTTTGCATGGGTGCTGAGGATTCAAACTCAGGTTCTCCAGCTTGTGCAGCAAGCACTGTATCGATTGAGCCATCTTCCCAGTCCCGCTGCTTCCTTTCCTCTCCATCTATGCCAAGATTTGAACCAGGGCCGCTTGCACACTAGACAAATGCCCGACCATTGAGCTGTCACCTCAGCCTTTCTTTCTCTTTTATCAACAATTCTACCTTTAAATAATTTTTATCTTCTTGAATTTAAACTACAAACAGAAGAAACCAGGCAACTCATTCAAATGTTTTTCATAGAAATTTCTTCAGCCAGGGGCTGGAAAGATGGCTTAGTAGTTAAATTACTTGCCTGGAAAGCCTAAGGACCTGGGCTCAATTCCCCAGTACCCATGTAAAGCCAGATGCACAAGGTGGTGCACATGTCTGGGGTTTGTTTGCAGTGACTAGAGGTCCTGGCATGCACATTCTCTCTCTAATAAATAAAGAAATAAAGAAAATATTTTTAAAAAGAAATTTCCTCAGCCAAATATCCAGCCTCATTGCTTGCAAGTTCTGCCCACTACAAAGCACTAGAATGCAAACACAGGTCAGTCAAGTTCTTTGCCATTTTGTGCCAAGAATGGCTTTGGCTCAGTTTCCAGTGCTTGCCCTCTTTTCCATCTGAGAGCAAGTGCCTTTAACTGCTGAGCCATCTCTCCAGTCCCAAATAGTGTATCTTAATCCACTCGTAGGTAGGGATTATGGTTTAAACAAGGGAAGTTACAGAAAATGAAATTAAAAGGAAGGGACATTGTACATGTTGGTCCCTCCCCCTGGAATGTGTCCTCCTGTCCTTGGCACTCCTCCTGCTTCCCCTTCAGATCATATACCCCCAAGCATCCTGAGCTGAGCTGTTCAAGACTGAATCAAGTCTCTACCCCTCCATAGAAACCTCTCCCCTTTATCCCCACAATAGTCAATGCACTTTATGAATGAAATTATTTCATTACTTTACAGACTGAATGTGTCCCCTTCAGGTTCATTGGGAGGTGATGTGGAGATGGGGCCTTTGGGAGGACACTCGACCATGAGGGTATACTCTTCCTTGTTCCACAGAGACTCCACAGAGACCCTTCACCCTTTCCAACTGACAGATGATAGCATAAGATGGCCTTTTGTGAAGGAGAAAGAGAACCTCACTCTACTCCACAGGGTTTTAACCTAGAACCATCCAAACTCTAGAATTGCAAGAAGTAAATTACTATTGTTTATGTGCCACTCATCCATGCTATTATAACAGCCAAAGCGACCAAGATAGAATTTGGTACCAGAAGTGAGGTGCTGTGCTAACAAATTCCTCAAGGAGGGGGGCACATGCAAGTGGCTTTGGAGTTGGGGGATGGCAGAGGCTGGAAAAGTCTGAAGTGTAGGCCAGGGAAAGCCTCTGTCCCCATGCCTGGGCACCAAGGGAAACAGGAGAGTTATAGAGAAAGCCATTCTTCTGTCAGTTCTGGGGATGAAACCCAGGGCCCATGCATTCTAAGCCTGCACTTTATCACTGAATTCCATTTCCAGCCCCAATCTTTCTAAAGATTACCTAAGTAATCTTAAACAAGTTGTTGGTGGGCTGGAGAGATGGCCCAGTGTTTAAAGGCACTTGCTTGCAAAGCCTGACAACCTGGGTTTGAGTCTCCAGTACCCACATAAAGCCAGATGCATAAAGTGGCACATTCATCTGGAGTTCATTTACAGTGATAGGAGGGCCTGGTGTGCCCATACTTACTATCTGCCTCTTTCTCTCTATCTTTCATTTGTTCATAAATAAATAAATATCATTATTTGAGCCGGGCGTGGTGGCTCACGCCTTTAATCCCAGCACTCGGGAGGCAGAGGTAGGAGGATCGATGTGAGTTCGAGGCCAGCCTGAGACTACAGAGTGAATTCCAGGTCAGCCTGGGCTAGAGCGAGACCCTACCTCGAAAAACCAAAAAAAAATAAAAATCATTATTTGTAAGCTCCAAGCACAGAGCCTTTCTATTAGGCACACCATGGGTGCCTAGGAAATGAGGTCTGTGGGCTTTAGACAAGTTCTAGTACCCTTGAGACTGTTGTCTTTGAGTTGGTGCCTGAATCCTTACCACTGTGGTTCCCCGAAAAGAACACTGAAGTCTGAGCTCTTGGCCCTCCGGCCTCTGGGTCATGTGCACAGGTTCCACAAGACCAAGCCACTGCTCCTGTGCTACCACTGGAAGACCTTCCACTCCGAGGACGTCCTGAGCATGGCCAAGTACCAGAACCAGTTCTTCGGGACCTCCTCCTACAACGGGGACATCCTCTTCTGGAATGTCAGCATGCTCAAGCCCATCCTGAGTTTCAATGCCTCCAAGAGCCCCTGGCCTTTGCCGCCAAGGAAGGTAAAGTTGCAGGTGTGGGGGGCTTTACTCACTTTCTGGGTGCCCTCAGTCCAACTGCACTCTCCTTTCTCCATTGTCACTGCCGTGAGTCAGCATCAGGGAGGGCAGAGAGAACACTCTGGAAGCTTAAGGAACAGTGGAGATTTATCCTGGAGGGGTTGGCAGCTAGGAGGGTAGATGGCGGGTCTCTGAGCATCTTCATCTGACAGATGAGGAAGGTAAGTGTCTTTCTAAGGTTATACAGCTTTAGGAAAACCACCAAACCCCGGTGGCACTGTACTGCTCTTGTAAATAGATAATTTCATCCTTGAAGATTGCCTGCCCTCTCTTAACTTTTCATTGCTGTGAAAAAATAGCTGACAGAAGCCATGTAAAAGGAGAAAGGATTTATTTTGGCTCTATCTTTTGTGCTTTCCGTCCGTCCTGCTGGGAGGGTCTAGTTCCCATCGCGACAGCCAGGGAGCAGGGAAGGGGGTGCTTGTACTCATTGGCTTCCTCCTCCTTTCTCTCTCTTGTTACAGCTGGGTCCCAGCCCATATGATGCTGTTGCCCACATTAAGGGTGATTTTTTTCCCTGTTGGTTAATCCTCTTTGGGATCACCCTCACAGATTCGTTTTCTAGTAACCTCTCGACCCCATCAAGTTGACTCACATCTTGCCCATTGCTGTTACACGTTATTGCTCTGGGCTCACTGCAGATTCTCTGAATTACTATATTGTAGCAGACTAGGTCTGAAAATGGACCCTGGAGTCACCTCACCCATTAGTTTTCCAAGTGCATTTGGGAAGAGATGTTTGGAAAATCCTGCAGGATTGAGGGATTCTAGTAGGTGGAGTGCCCACTAAACCAGCTCAGATTTTTCTGAGGCTGAGTTCCAGGTCTTTTTTTTTTTTCCCCTAAGGTATGGTCTCACTTTAGCCCAGGGTGACCTGAAACTCACTTTGTAGTTCCAGGCTGGCCTTGAATTCACAGTGATCCTCCTACCTCTGCCTCCTGAGTGCTGGGATTAAAGGCGTGCACCCAGCTCGTTTTTAAGAAATCTGTTTTATACTTTGGACTTCTCTAAGGTTCAAAAACGATGATGAAAATACTTGGAAACAACTGTTCGTTTTTCAGATTGGGAGACTGAATTCATCATAGGAGCTGTGTTGTGCCTAGGGCATTAGTGGCAGGGATGGGTTATGAGCTTTGGTCCGAAGCCTTTCAGGGTGGGGATTTTCTAGAGGTAATCCTTCAGGATCCCAGGGCCCCTGACATTGACAATGGGCTCAGGAGGCCTCGAGCTTCCCTGGTGGCAGTGTCTCAGTGTCTGCTCTCTCCTTGGACAGGTGCGTGACGCCGAGGTGTGCATAGGCAAGGGCACCGGACCTGGCAGAGACTGTGAGGATGAAAAGTGGGCACAAAAGGCCCCCAGGAACGACCCTGACTCTAACTCCAAAACTGCAGCCAATGCTAACATGAGGCAGAAGCTGATGTCAGCTCCCCCAGTGATGAAGCACCAGCGACAAAGGGAGTCAGACGAGCTCCATAAGGTGGGAGCCAGCGCAGCCCTCTTGTTGGGAGTGCTGGTTTTCTTCCAGAGTGTGCGCGGGCCATCCCTTCACTGTTCTGAGCGTGGAGCCTGAGCAGGAAAGCTCCTTCTTTCCGTCCCGCCATGCCTAACCCCACTGCGCTGCCTTGAGTACTTGCAGACCAGGAGCAGGACCTGAGGGGACAGAGTTCTGAAAGCCTGAAATTGGTTGGTAGAACCAGACACAGGCAGGCCTTAGTAGCCAAGCGCTAGCCCCTGCCCTTGCTCAGGAGTGGGCTTCAGGGCGCCCAGCTAAGGCCAGCAGGTGCAAATGCCAAGATGTAGCAAAGTCCTGACAGCACCTGGGGGGCCCCTTCTTTCTACTTTTCAGGGTGGGTAGGGAGGAGTGGGACTGACCTTAGACTTCTGGCTGGGAGCACTGTATCCCAACCCTGAGTACAGGAGTCTCTTGTGTGGTACTGGAGGAGCAGGGCAGGCTGTTTCTATAATCGGGTCTGAATCCTTCTCCTGAGGGCTGAAACTCAATGAGAAACCATCTTTTCTGAACTCAGGCATAGGACAGTGTGGACGTCACCCCAGCAGGGTCAGGGTCTGCTGGGAGGTGCGAATGCTTGTCAGTGATCTGAGACTTTCAGGCAGTCTCTTAAGGATCAGGTTAGGCCATGCGCTCAGATCTTTGAGAGCAATGGGTGTAAGTCCTCTTGTTGTTTTGGTTTTGAAAAATTATTTATTTTATTTATTCATTTGTGTGTGTGCGCGTGTGTGTGCATACCCTCCAGGGTTTCTTACTCCTAGAAATGAATGCCCATTGGCTTTAGGCTTTACGTGGTGGCTGGGAATTAAACTCCAGGCTGGCAGGCTTTACACCTTTAGCTACTGAGCCATCTCCCCAGACCCCATTTGTTTTGTTTTTGAGGCAGGGTCTCATTCTAGCTGACTTGAAACTTACTCTATAGCCCAGGCTGGCCTCGAACTCCTGCTGATCCTCCTACCCCTCAGACTCCTAAATGATGGGATTAAAGGTGAGAGCCACGAGTCTGGTTTAGCCTCACTTTCAGCCAGATCTCTTCCAGGACAAAGGAAGGGTCTTCTCGAAGGGTAACTAAGTCTCTGCCCTAGAGATCAAAGTTGCTGGTCACTTAAAATGGAGACTCCTAAGGTCTGGCCACTGGCCTTTTCACAGGGTGGGTCTTTATGGGAGGCTCACTAGTAGTTGCTGCTTTATCACCTCCTCTGATTTCTGTTTCCTCTGGGGAAGGAAGACAGCTGTGGTGACCTGGGAGGCCTGTTTTATTTTCAGAAATCTCCAGACATGGACAGCACTAGACGGTCAAGAAAGTTCATTGGCGAACAGAAATTTATCAAAGAGGCTGAAAGGAAAAAGGAGGACTTCTGGAGAAATATATTACTGCAGTCCAACGTATCGGTGGAGAAGGTGAGTTGTGCTTGGCTGGGGAGGGCAGAGAGGGCCGAGGGCGCCGGAGCGAGGACTGTGGAGTCAGGGCAGTTCTGATGAGGGCGGGGTTGAGGTGGTTATGGTGATGGGCTGGGATTGTCTAGGCAGGTGCAGTAGGGTCCCTGCTTAGTTGGGGGCGAAGTGACATCTCCTGAGTCCACTATTAGAAGGCCCTGCCTCTGTCTGAGATGGTATTTTGTAGGGGGTGCAAGTGGGGTTGGCTCATCTGTTTTTATCTCTTCTTCCTTTCTGACCTGGACCCCTCACTGAAATTTTCCTTCCCTCCTGGAGATCCGCATCCTAGCTGTGTTGTTGCATGGCAGGCCTGCTGTCCCCCTCACCCGGCTCCTGGGACTGGGCGTTTAGAGCAAGGGGCAGGAGGTTCCCCTCAGAGCTGGCCTGCTCTGCTGGGGTGGAGAGCCAGGAGTGGCTCATTCCTGCCTCTAGGTTCTCAGTGTTCTTCCCTCTCTTTTGAAAAAAACTTTAAAAAGTAATTATGCTAGCCAGGTGTGTTGGCATACTCCACCAAGCCTTTCCCTCAATGTTTCTTCTTCCTTGCTCTGGCGGAGTAAGCCACGGACACCATTGTTGCAGTCAGCTTTCTCCAGAAGGAGCTTGTGGGAGAAATGGGTTTATTTTGGCATATAAACCCTCGGGGAGGCTCCATGATGGCAGGGGGAAATGATGGCATGAGCAGAGGCTGGACATCACCTTCTGCCAACATCAGATGGACAACAGCATCAGGAGAGTGTGCCAAACATTGGCAAGGGGAAGCTGGCTATAACACCCATAACATGGTTCAACGGCTCCTTTAACTGCTGAACCTTTTCCCCAGCCCTCACTCTACTTTTTGTATGTGGTCTTAGATAAAGTTCCAACTTCATTCTTTTGCATGTGGGTATTCAGTTTTTCCAGAACAATTTGTTGAAATTATAGTTCTTTCCTCACTGAAGTCTTAGTACTTTCCAAATTCCTGTGATTGTCTGTGGGAAGGCCTATGTCTGGGCTTTGTATACTCTTCCATTGATCTTGGTGTCAGTCAGTTCCACGTGGTTTTGACCACACACGGCTAGGATGACTCTCCAAACCAGACACAGTTTGGGGAGGAAAATATTTATTAAAGTAACAGATTCAGGGGAAGTTCAATAATGAAGAAAAAGGCTGGCCCCTTTCACAGATCCAAGCAGAGAGAGAAACCCATCACTTCCAGCCAACACACTCCAAGTCTAACAAACAGGACTGCCAGACTTCAGCTCTGACTGCTCTTTGCATATGCATAGCTTGAATTTCACATCCACCCCAGAATCACCTACAGCTAGAACCTAAGATCCGGCCTAGGTGACACCTCCTCCAGCCAGGCAGCTGGAGAAAAACTTTTACACATTTGAATCTATTGGGGGACATTCAGTCAAACTACCACAACCACTGTAGATTATAATTGAGTTATTTATTTATTTATTTATTTATTTATTTATTTATTTATTTATTTTGGTTTTTTGAGGTAGGGTCTCACTCTGGCCCAGGCTGAACTGGAATTCACTATGTAGTCTCAGGGTGGCCTTGAACTCATGGTGATCCTCCTACCTCTGCCTCCTGAGTGCTGGGATTAAAGGTGCGCGCCACCACGCCCGGTGAGTTATTTATTTTTTGATGTAGGGTCTTGCTCTAGCCCAGGCTGACCTGAAATTCACCATGGAGTCTCAGGGTGGCCTTGAACTCATGACAGTCCTCCTACCTTTGCTTCCCAAGTGCTGGGGGTTAGAGGCGTGTGCCACCATGCCTGACTAGGATTAAATTTTGATATTGGAAAATATGAGTTCTCCAGCTTTGTTCTTTTTCAAAAATGGGCTACTCAGGGTCCTTTATAGTCTGTATGAATTTTAGGATGGGTTTTTATATTTTTGTAAAAGCATCTGTTTTTTTTTTGTCTCTGTAGATTGCTTTGAGTAGTATTGATATTTTAATAGAATTAAGGAACATAGGACTCACCCTATGAACACAAGACATGTTTCCTTTTTTTTTCCTGTTGTGTTCTTTTTCTTTTTTTTCCCTTTGAGGTAGGGTCTCACTCTAGCCCAGGCTGACCTCAAGCTCACAGCCATCCTCCTACCCCAGTCCCCCCTCCCCAGCCCATTTATTTATCTTCTTTGGTTTCTTTTCACAATGTTTGTATTTTTCATTATACAAATCTTTCATCTCCTGGATGAAACCAGTTTGTGTGCTTTATTCTACTGATGACATTGTAAATAAAATTGTTTTTGTCATCTTTTTTTTCAGTCTTCATTGTTAGTATATAGAAATATAACTCTACTTGCTGGGACAAACATCCAACCAGAAGCAGTTTATGAAAGGAAAGGGTATATTTCAGGCTCACACAGTCAGGGGAACTGGTGGAAGAAGCTGGTTCCCTTTCATAGATATAAGCAGAGAGACATCACCTACAGCCAGCATCCCAAGCCCACCCTAACTTAAACTGCTCTAAACACACCTAGTAGGACTGTAGGGCTGAACTCAAGATACACCTCAAACACACCTTAGAGCTGGACTCTAAGATCGGCCCCCAGTGACACCTCCTCCAGCCTAGCTTCTGGAGATCCAAGTTACGAATTCAATTCTTAATCAAAAATACCTGAGTCTATGCGGCCATCCATTCAAACTACCACATGCTTTTTGTGTGTTGATTTGGTCTCCTGCTACTTTTCTGTATTTACTTATTATTATTACTAAACTCCTAGTTTTCTTATTTATTTATTTGCAAGCAGAGAGGGACAGAAGAGAGAGGAGAGAGAGAGAGAGAGAGAGAGAGAGAGAGAGAGAGAGAGAGAGAGAGAGAGAGAGAGAGAGAGAAAGAACTCCAGGGTCTCCAGCCTCTGCTAACAGATGGACTTCAGATGTCTAGCTAACCAGGTTGCCCTGGGGATCTCCTTTCTGTGCTTCCCAAACACTGGTATTACAAGTGTGCACTGCCACACTCTTCATTATGTGGGTTCTAGGGATCAGAACTCAGGTTGGATAAAGCAAGAGCTTTACTGACCAAGCCATCTCCCCAGCACCATGTACAGGGGTGACATGTAAGGCCGATCAGACTGGGGAGATGGATCAGTGGATAAAGCATTTGCTGTACAAGTGTGAGAGCACCTGAGTTTGGGTCCCCAGACCTCATGGAAAAGCTAGAAGCTAAGGGGAAGGAGAGACTGCAGAAAACTTTAATAAAAGTGTGTGCCTGGACCAAACTATGTACTTGCAGCATGCCTATGGTGAGATGGGAGGCAGACGCAGAAGTTTCCTGAAGCCACAGACCAGCTAGACTAGCAAATGGGATGGTGAGCTATGAGCGGTTCTACCTCCACAAAGCCCAAGGGAGGACAGTAGTGTGTTGGAATACCGTCTTCAGACATGAAGACGTTTCATTCAGACATTTCATGTCCTCATAGTGGCTGCTGCTGTCTGCACAGGACCTGCATAATATGAGGGGGGAAAGAGGACATCAAACCAGAAGAGGGGTCAGCTGGCCAGAGAAAGGAGTTTAAAGGAGGGGGTACGGAGAAAGCGGGACAAACGAGGGTGGCGGGATTGTGATCAGGGGGAGTTGCCAACAAAAAGTTAAAACAGAACCAAAAATGAGAAGGTAGATGGTGGTGAGGACTAACCCCTGAAATTGTCTTCTGCCTCCACATGTGCATCATGGCACAGGCACGTGCACGTGCACACACTCACCCCCACACTCACATACACACACACTCACCCCCACCTCCCCACACTCACCCCCACACTCACACTCACTCACACACACACTCACACTCATTCACACTCACACACACACTCACACTCACTCACACCCCATACTCACACACACACTCACACACACTCACACACACTCACACCCCCACACTCACACACACATACACTCACACACACTCAATCTCACATACACACTTTCACTCACACTCACACATCCTCTCTCACACACACTAAAGTGAGCAGATGGAGGAATTAGCAAAGGGCATATGCCAAAGCAAGATGGACAAATTTGCCTTAAATGCTCTTGTAGCAATTGGCTGGAAAATATGAATACTTTGATATATATATATATATATATGTCAAATATTTATATATTTATACTTGTTTAAATAAAAGGGAATGGGTTACTTCTACAGATCACTCTGAGTTGAGCCTTAGAGCCTTAGACTTACTGATAATCTTTTTTTTGTTGTTTTTTTTCAAGGCAGGTTCTCACTCTAGCCTAGGCTGACTTGGAAATTACTCTGTTGTCGAAGACTGGCCTTGAACTCATAGTGTTCCTCCTACATCTGCCTCCAGAACGCTGGGATTAAAGGCATGTGCCACCATGCCCAGCCAGATCTTCTTTTAATAATTTACCAGAGATAGGAGGATCGCCAGAGGCCACCCGGAGACTACATAGTGAATTCCAGGTCAGCCTGGGCTAGAGCAGGACCCTACCTCGAAAAATGAAACAAACAAACAAACAACAACAACAACCAACACAGGCTGGAGAGATGTCGTAGTGGTTAAGGTGCTTGCCTGCAAAGCATAACGACCTGGGTTCGATTCCCTAGTACCCATGTAAAACCAGGTGCATAATGTGGCACATATGTCTGGAGTTTCTTCACAGTGGCTGGAGGCCCTGGCACACCCATTTTCTCTGTCTGTCTCTCTTCTCTTTATCTCTCTCTGCTTGCAAATAAATAAATAAAAATATTTTAAAAACACCAAAAAATGATTTACTATTTAGTAAGCCCTGCACTATGGTGCCTGGTGCTTTGCGGTTACGGAGGACAAAACAGTAACAACAGCAAGAAGACATCCTCAGAGAGCCCATAGTTTATGACACTCCTCATGACCTGCTAGGTAGGAAGGGGGATCTTGGAAAATGAGGGAGCCAGGTGGGTGTGGTGACTTGTCTGGGTCTCAGCAATGTGCGCCATTGAGTAAGCCCTGCTCATAACCCTGCCTCTCTTGAGCAGATAATATTCCTGCAGACCAGGCCTCGAGTGCCCCACATGGCTGCCATGCTGAGCAGCTGTATCGATGGCTACATCTATGCCTGGTCCATCCATGTGAACGGAGGCCTGCTGGGGAAGTTCCCTGTGGACCCTGATGACATTGGGGGTGCTGTCGTGGGTGCCATGGCCACGGATGAACATGACTGGATCCTTATCACAGGGGACTGTAAAGGAACCATCAAGGTGAGGAAGAATTGGCACTAAGATTGGAGCTGTGCCAGCCAAGCTTATGACCTCCTCTGTGCTGTGTGGCTCTTACTTACCTTCTAGTCCTTCTGGGTGCTGGTTTCAGGGTAAAATGGTATGTGTGGAGGGGGAGCACGGTGGGTTAGTTAGGAGTCTTCTGTCTAGCATGTCCATAAAATGAGCCAAGGGAGCCGGGTGTGGTGGCGCATGCCTTTATTTCAGCAACTCAGGAGGCAGAGGAAGGAGGATCACCGTGAGTTTGAGGCCAGCCTGAGACTACATAGTGAATTCCAGGTCAGCCTGGGCTAGAGTGAGACCCTACCTTGAAAAAAAAAATACCAAAAAGTAAAAATGAGCCAAGGGATTTTCAAAGGCCCTTCGAAGAAGCCTCCCCAGCGGTACTCTCTTCCATGATCCCGTCCCTGCTCTCCAAAGGTTCTATCTTAAAAGATTCTAAGACCCTTTGGTCCTGAGTGGCTATATTTCTCAGAGGTATGTTAGAACCTCTCATGAAGTGAAGAGGCATAGTCTGTAAAGACCCCAGAAGTGCTAGGCCTCTAACCCACACTTTGTGCCTAGATCTGGGATATCAAGGATTACTGCACATTTGTTGGCCAGCGACCACCCCATGCCAGTGGGATGACAATCGCCACTGAAACACTGAACAAGTTCCAGGCCTTAATTCCTCAACATCTCCAGAGCAACATCCCCCACTACCTTCCCCAGCAGAAGAATCAGGTAGGACGTTTGCAGGAGGGTCGCTTTGAAATGTGCTTCTGAGACCCACTAAGGATCATGGTTCATGGTTCCCTGCTGAAATTATGAGCCTCTCATGCTTCCTTCATGTTACCTGGCTTAATGTGGGAAAAAACCACCTGTGAGTCAGAAGTCTTCCTTGGGCATTGGGGAGATGGGGGACGGCTTAGTGGGTACGAGAGCTTGCACACAAGCATGAGGGCCTTGAGAGGGCCTCAGCACTTATGGAAATAGCTGTGTGTGTGTGGAGACACACATGCCTGTTACCCCAGGCCTGTGGGGGGTGAAGACTGAAGAATCTTTGAGGCTCACTGGTCAGTCAGTCTGATTCACAATGGCAGTTCCAGGTTCAGTGAAAGAATCCATCTCAAGGCAACATGAGGGTGAATGATAGTGGAAGATACCTAACATTTTCCCCTGGGCTCTGCTCAGGTGTGCATGGGCCATGTGCATCTACACATACCTGTATATAACACAGACACACAGACACACAGACACAGACACAGACACAGACACACACACACACAAAAAAAAGGTCATCATTGACCAGTAAGACATAAGTAGATATGTTCCAAATATACCCAGCACACACACACACACACACACACACACACACACACACACACACACTGCTCACATACCTCCTTCCATGTGCACTTATCTTTGCAGTAGAGACTCCAGAGTCAAAAAATTTCAAACAAACAATAGAAATATGTACTCAATTTCTTGAAAAAAATATACTTACATCGTTCAAAATCACTTGATGTCCACCTGAGGAATGAAATGGAACTCCTTTTCCTTAGCTATCAGGAAAAATCAAATGGAAGCCACCAAGTGATACCATGACACACTTACCAGAATGACTGAAACCAAAAAGACATTAGCAAATGTTGGCAGGGTTCAACAGGAACTTCCCCTGCTGGTAGGAATGGATGTTGGTGTGATCACTTCAGAGGGTGAGTTGATGAGAGTGGCTGTCAGTTCCCCTAGGTGCACATTCAAGAGAAATTCATGCCCTAAGAGATGAGATGAAGGTCAGTGGAATTACTGTCTGTAATAGCTCCTCATCAGAAGCGCCCAATACTCATCAGCATGGGGACTGAAATCACACTGTGCTACTCATACATTACAGTGCAGAACTCAGTGCTGGGAATGACTGATCAACATCCATTCCGTGCAAAATAAGTAACTTCCAGCAATTAAGATGTCAGATCAAAGCCACGCATGGTGGTGCCACTCTGAGACTACATAGTGAATTCCAGGTTAGCCTGGGTTAAAGTGAGACCCTACCTCAAACAACAACAACAACAAAAAGTCAGATCAAAAGCATGTATGTTGCATGTTTCATAGTTCTATTTATGTCAAGTACAAAACCAGACAAAATAAACCTGACTTATTAGAAGTAACTATTTTGGTGGGAGGAATGGAATGGCTGGAAGAAATATTGAGGGGGGGGTCTTCTGGAATGACCACTGTGATGGTTAAATTTTGTTGTCAACTTGACTTTTTTAGTAATCTTGGGTGGGTCTCTGAGGATGTTTACAAGAAGACAGATTCTCAGTAAGGGGCAGGATGTAAGGAAGCTCAGGATAGCTGGAAGCGAACATCCTTTCCTATGTGTGTAGTGCAGGAAGGAAATTCCAGAGACTCAGCGTCGTAGTCAGCCACACGCCGCTGGGATGAATCTTCAAACCAGGCACGATTTGGGGAGGAAAATTTTTTGAACAGATCTAGGGGAAGTTAAGGAAAAAAGCTGGCCCCTTTTCACAGATCCAAGCAGAGACAGAGACAGAAGCCCAGCACCAGCACCAAGCAAGCACACTGTAACACACTGTGTTTCACAAAATGCAGATCTCCAGACCAGGGTTCTGGCTCTTCTTTTGCATATCTATCCATAGTATTTTATATCCAAATTAGAAAGGGCCAGTCCCCAGGAGGCTAGGCCAAAGTGGCACCTCCTCCCACCAGAAGCCTGGAGACAATTAATAATTTTAATAAATCCTGAATTCTTTTGGGGGACATTATTCAAACTACCACAATCCACCCCTGGCCCCCAAAAGAATTATAACTATATTATGTTTAGTCTAACTTTAAAGATTCCATAGTCTTGTCAACTTTAAATTGTGTAAAATCAAAACAAGTTACAAAATTTTAACATATAATGGCATAAAGCAAACATTTGGAACTGCTATGAGGCATAACAAGGAAAGACTGGGCCAAGGCAAACTCAACAACCATCAGAAAACATCCACATCTGCAGTTTAAGTCCCACAGCACAGCCAGTGACTGACAAGTCTCTGGGTTTTTCATTTTTGTCCCTCCAGCTTGGCTGAGTACTTGGGGAAACTTCCATCCCAAACCAACAGCGCTCCATGGTAGTCCTTGCAAAGTCCTGGTATGTCCACGTCTTCGGGTCTCCATTGCAAACCATGGTCCACCTTCCAATGGCTTCACTTGCCAACCAGGGACTCCAAGCCCTGTTCCAAATACCGCATCTCAGTAGTGGCTCCTGGAACCGTGTGCACTTCATGACCCACTCCACGCATGCATTCTTCATGCTTCCAAAAGTAGTACCAGGTATGCAGGACACAGCCATGTTGTTGATTCAGGGACAAAATAGACGTGACCTTGAAGAGCAGATTCCTTTCTTTCAGCGATTTCCTTTCCAAAGAGTTTGCACAGTCCATCTTTCTATCCTTCCTGGGTGGAAACACCTCAGGCATCTCTCCATTGTTTCAATGTAAGCATTTGGGCCATAATCAAAAGTCAGTCTCTGCCAGTAAGTTAAACTTGCTTTGAGGTTTTTCCAACTTCAAACCTTAAATCTCAGTCCCATATCCATAGCCAAGCACACAGTCCATTTCTTAAATTCAGCCTTGGTCAAACTCTCTGGGCATGGGCAGTAGGATGCATCCACCCCTTGGCCCAGGCACACACTTCTATTAAGGTTTTCTGCAGTCTCTCCTTCCCCTTAGAAAATTCACAAGCCAAGCCTCCAAATGCAATTCTCTCTGCACTGAGCATTTCTAAATTCTCACCAGAATAGTCCATAAAACCTGGCTTACCCCTCTGGAGGGCATCTTCAGTTTCAAGTACCAAGTCCATGTCCATTCCTCCAGCACATAAGTTCTAGATCCTCCTACCTCTCTGACTCCTGAGTGCTGGGATTAAAGGCATGTGCCACATTGCCTGGTTATCCTATTGGTTTAATCCCTTTAAATTTTTTCAAAAATATTTTATTTACTTATTTTTTGAGACACACACACACACACACACACGAGAGAGAGAGAGAGAGAGAGAGAGAGAGAGAGAGAGAGAGAGAGAGAGAGAGAGAGAGAGAATGAATGGGTGTGCCATGGCCTCCAGCCACTGCAAATGAACTCCAGACACATGCGCCATGTTGTGCATCTGGCTTTACGTGGGCCTGTTCTTTCTGATTAAGACACCTTTTCTTCCTTTCTCTTGCCTACTTCCTCTAGTTGGGACTTCTCATACTATATTGGAAAGAAATGGTGAAAATGGACATCTCTGTTTTATTCCTGATTTTAGAGGAAGAGCTTTTATAACTTTCGGTGGTTGAGCATGGTGTTGCATTAGGATTTGCCATACTTGGCCTCTGTTGTGGAGAGACATTCCCCCATCCTTAACCTGTTTAGTATTTTTATCAAGAAAGAATGTTGGTGTGGGTTAGAGAGATGGCTCAGTGGAGACGTGGGCTTCCTGCACAAGCATGTGGGTCTCAGACGGGCTGGGGGGCCCAAGGGGCCTGGGACCAAATAGCTGGACATAGCCATGCATACCTGTAACCCCAGCCCTGTGCAGAGTGGAGACTGGAGAATTGATTTACAGATGGAAAGCTCTGGAATCAGCAAGGAAAAGCATGCAGGTGAGTTATGTAGGGGTTTCCCCATGTTCTCCTCTGGCCACTGCATGTTAGCCCACAGGTTGCTACAGGTGAGCACACAGGGCACCATATCAGTGCACACACGAGCATGCACCACACATACTATGCACATGCAAAAAAAGAATGTTGGTCCAAAAAATGCTTTTCTTGTGCTTACTGGGTTCATTATATGGCTTTTATCTTTCAGTTTGTTAATGTGATATATCACCATTATAGATTTGCATATGTTTTGAGGCAATGCCTCACTGTTACCCAGATGACCAGGAACTCACTCTGAGATCAAGCTGGCCTCGAACTCATTGCAATCCTCCTACCTGAGCCTCCCCAGTGCTGGGATTAAAAAGCATGAGCCACCACACACAGCTAGATTTGTATATGTCGAACCGTTCTTTCCCCTCAGGAATATTAGATCATTTTGAAAGTCAACTTTATAATGCTAACATATTTCCTTTTATTGAGTTACAGCTATTATGCAGAATTGAAATTGGCTATTTTATGTGTTACCTATTATTAAAAATTAGGAAGTTTATAATTTAAAAAAATATTTATTTGAGAGAGAGAGAGGAGAGAGAGAGAGAGAGAGAGAGAGAGAGAGAGAGAGAGAGAGAGAGAGAGAGAGAGGTAGAGAATGGGCGCTCCAAGGTCTCCAGCCTCTACAAACGAACTCCAGACACATGTGCCACCTTGTGTATCTGGCTTTACATGGGTACTGGGGAATCAAACTTGGGTCCTTCTGCTTTGCAGGCAAATGTCTTAACTGCTAAGCCATCTCTCCATCCCAAGTTTATATTTTTTATGGTAAAAAAATAGACAAAAATCTTAGACATAAAACCAACTCAAGAAAGTATAGAAAGCCGGGTGTGGTGGTGCACGCCTTTAATCCCACCACTCAGGAGGCAGAGGTAGGAGGATTGCAATGAGTTCAAGGCCACCCTGAGATTACAGAGTGAATTCCAGGTCAGCCTGGGGGTAGAGTGAGACCCTACCTCGAAAAACCAAAAAAAAAAAAAAAAAAAAAAGTATAGAAAATCTGAGCCTGGTGTGGTGGCGCACGTCTTTAATCCCAGCACTCGGGAGGCAGAAGTAGGACGATTGCTGTGAGTTCAAGGCCACTCTGAGACGACATAGTGAATTCCAGGTCGGCCTGTACTAGAGTGAGACCCTACCTCGAAAAACAAAAACAAAAACAAAATATAAAATAAAATAAAGAAAATCTGAAGGCATAGGTAGTCTGAGTAAGAAAGTAAAGAATTAGAATAATAAGAATTTCTCACAAAGGGAAATTAGGCACAAATGGTTTTCATTGGTGAATTCTTTCAAACATTTGAATTAAAAAAACACTCATATTCATTTGCAAGGGGAGAGGGAGGGAGAGAGAGAGAGAGAATAAGCACGTCTTATTAAAGGTCTCCTGCCACTGCAAATGAACTCCAGATGCATGTGCCACTTTGTGCATCCAGCTTTATGTGAGTACTGGGGAATCAAACCCAGGCTGTCAGGCATTGTAAGCAAGTACCTTAACCACTGAGCAATCTCTTTAGCCCACATTTAAATTTTCAATGACAATTCTTCACAAACTCTCCCAAAACAGTTTTCTATGAGTTCACTTTGGTATCACTTTGATACCAAAACCAGAAAAAAAAATCACATTTTTTGTAGTATGAAACTACAGATCAATACTTCTTATGAATATAGTATAAAATCTTCAACCACATACTTCCAAACTGAAGCCAGCAAGGTGTGCTAGGGATGCTGCCTGCTGATCAAGCGGAGTGCAAGGCTGATTTATTATCTAAAATCAATTCATGCAGTACATCTTATCAGTTGAATGAAGAACAAAAGCCATCATCAATAGATGATGAAAAGCGTTTGACAGAATTGATCATTCTTTCCTTATTAGGACATTAAGGATTTGGGATTTAGCTTACTGGTAGAGTGCTTGCTTAGCAAGCACACAAGGTTTAGTCCCCAGTACACACACACACAAAATAAATAAATAAAATATAAAAAATAAAATAAATAAAATCACAAAAGACAAAAAAAAAAAGCCAACCAACCAAACAAAGAGAAATAAAACAACAACAAAAACAACAAAAAGGAAACCCCCAAAACTAAGGGATCTAGAGCATACAATAACTTTAGAATAGAAATGAATCTTTTCAACTTAATAAGTCTGTCTTTGAAAGTTCAGAGCTAACATAATACTTAATACTGAAATAGCAAATACTTTCCTCTGACATCATGAACAAGACAAAGATGTCCACTCTTGCACTTTTATTCTGCACTTTACTAGAGGTCAATTAGGCAAGAAAGTAGAATAAAAGGCATCCATCCACATTGGAATAGAAGTAAAACTTTCATTTGTCTATGAATGATCTTGTGTATGGGAAATCCAAAAGGTTCCACTAAAGATATCACTAAGAACTAATAAGATGGGCTGGAGAAATGGCTCAGTGGTTAAAGAACTAGCCTGCAAAGCCTAATGACTCGGGCTTCATTTCCCCAGTACACATGTAAAGTCAGATGCACAAAGTAACGTATTTGGAGTTTGTTTGCAGCAGCTAGAGGCCCTGACATGCCCATTCTCTCTCTTTGTCTCTCTCTGCTTACAAATTAATAAGTAAATAAATAAAACATTTAAAAAAACTAATATGATCAATAAGATTGTGTGGTATACGATTAATATGCAGAATCAAATTATTCCCCCACACAAGCAATCCATAGATGAAATGAAGATTTTTTAAATTTACAATAGCATCAAAAAAGATTAAAATAGAAATTAATTTGCAAAAATAGTGTAAAGTTTTTATTCTGGAAATTTCAAAACATTGGAAGAAATTAAAGAAAGCCTAAGTCAGTGAATATGTCCCATGGAACAATGTTTCACTATGTAGCCTTGGCTGGCCTGGAACTTTCTACGTAGCCCAGGCCTTGAACTTGTGGCAATGCTCCTACCTCAGCCTCTCGAGTGCTGGGATTACAAGTGCTGAGCCATCACACTCAGTTTCAATGCAATTTATATCAAAATCCCAACTGCTTTTTTTTCCCCAACTGCTTTTTTTTTTTTGAGAAATTAACAAGCTGGTCTATTGCAGTTACTTTCTCACTACTGAGACAAAACATCCAATTAGAAGTGGCTTGTAGGAAGAAAGAGTTTATTGCTGCTTACATTTTCAAGGGGAAGATTCATCATGGAGGGGAAAGGAAACAGTCTAAATGGGCTAAAAATTATGAACACCCAGTAGGTCTGGACTACTAAACCCCAAGGTCTGCCCCCAGTAACACACCTCCTCCAGCAAGGCTCTACCTCTCAAAGGCTCCACCAGCTGGGCATTGAGTATGAGGCTTAATCACAAACACATGAGGCTGTGGGGGGATAGTTGCATTCAAACCACTACATGATCCTAAAATTAATTATGTAAATGCAAGGGATCTAGGATGGTAAAAAACATAAATGAGGTAGTCTGTATAGAAGCACTTTATAAGTAATATAGACATGGGAAAATAATTTTTTGGTTTTTAAGAGAGGCCCTTTAGGGCCAGAGAAGTGCTGAGACCTTCCAATGGTCAGCAGCAGGTTAAGGTGGAAATATCCAGAACTTAGTCACTGGCTCAAGTTCTAGAGCTTTCCCCACTGGGTTCTTAAGCCTCTAATTCTACTTGCCTTATATGGGTCTGGGTGATGGCCTTGGTATAATCAGGTCCCCTCTACTGCCCCCTACAGGTTGTGGACGGCAGGACCATTTCCCTGGTTCCTCCCAGGCTCCTGATTACCTGGACTGGTCATTTGGAAAACGTGGCAGACATCCTGTATGTGGACAATTTCCAGCTGATTATCAGCGCTGGCCAGGACGGAGATGTCAAGGCTTGGAAACTGTCTGGTGATGCCGTTGGTACGGGCCCTTTGGGAACATACCCACACTCCATGGCCTTTCCCTCCCTGCCCCTCCCCTGGTAGAGCATTTACAAAACCTCACCCCCATAGCGTGCTGTATAGCAGCTGCCTTTTCTCCAATCATGGGATGGGATGGGAGTCTGTTCAGCTGTCCATCAGCCCCGTCCACCCAACTCATCCACCCAACACCGTTTGCCTTTGAGTAGTTTTGAAAATCATGTATCCGATAGTTTGTTCTTTTCTTAAAAATAAACTTAATGGCTGTCTTACACGTGAAAAAGCATATAGACCGAAAGACTTCCTTGCACTTGGTAAATTTCCAGAAAGTGTGCATGTGCCCACAGGGCCACCATCCATGTGAGAAGCAGGAGCCAGTCCTTGGGATGTCCTATCAGCCCCTCTTCCAAGGGCACTATCATGTGGTTTTTTGGCAGCCCATGTTTGCCTTAAACTTGTTATGGAGTCCGGCTGGCCTCAGATTGTCTATCTTCCCGCTATAACCTCTCGGGTGCTGGCATTGAGGTATATAATCTACAGGTATAGGTTAAGTGGATTTGTTCTTGAACTTTGTGTACCTGGAATCATGTGGTGGGTTCCTCTTTGTTTCTGTTTTCTTTTTATCAATACTCTACTTGTGAAATTCATCTACTTGTTGAATGTAGTCTTTTCTGTGTGTATAAATGCATGTGTGTGTCTGGGTTTATTTGTATGTGCATAGGCACATGTATGTGTGTGTTCATGTGTGTCAGGAGATCAGAGGTTGATATTAGGTGTCTTACTTGGTCGTTCTTCATTTTATTTTATTTTTTGGTTTTTCGAGGTAGGGTCTCACTCTAGCCTAGGCTGACCTGGAATTCACTATGTAATCTCAGGGTGGCCTTGAACTCATGGCGATCCTCCTACCTCTGCCTCCCAAGAGCTGGGACTAAAGGTGTGTGCCACCATGCCCGACTTCATCTTATTTTTTTTTAATTTAATATTTATTGTCCATAATGAGTTACATTATTTAGTGGGCAAACCATGCGTTGTTATCCCGAATTCCCCAATTCCCCCCCTCCCCATTCCTGATCAGTTGTATATCCTCCTCTGTGGGCTGTCTGTATTAGTCCTTGTGGCAAGGGATTCTGTATATCTTAGTACTCATCCCGGTCTTCCTGGCCCAAGTGTGTTGTTACTGATGGGTGCTATGCCTCTGGACAGTCTCCCCCACCACGGCTCTCACAATCTTTCCGCCCCCTCTTCCGCTCAGTTCCCTGAATCGTGGTGGGTGAGTAAAAAGGCTGCTTTAATGTTGCGAGCTTAGAGGTCCTTGTGTCATCTTATTTTTTGACACAGGCTCTCGTACTGATCCTAGAGCTTGCTTTGTCTGTCATGTGGCTGTGAGTGGTCAGCTTCCTCCACATCCTTACCCCCCTCTTCGCCATGCCTGGTGCTCTTCACTCCCCTCCTAGGATTCTTTGCATTTTTCTTCTGTCCAAAAACCTCTTTTTTTTTTCTTATAGTGTTATTTTTCCCTGATAAATTCTCTAGGCTTTTATTTATCTGGAAACATCTTTATTTTAAACAGTTAAGGCTATCTTAGAGGGCATTGAAATCACAACTGTGTGTCTTTTCTTTTAGTACTTAAAAGAACATTACTTACCATTTTCTGGCTTCCATGGGTTCTTTAAAAAATATTTTATTTTGGGCTGGAGAGATGGCTCAGCGGTTAAGGCACTTGCCTCCAGTGCCTAAGGCCCTGGGTTCAATTCCCCAGGACCCACATAAGCCAGCCCCACAGGTGGTGGCCCTGGTGCGCTCTCTCTCTCTCTCTCTCTCTCTCTCTCTTTCTCCTGTATCTCTCTGCTTAATAAAGAAAAAATAATTTAAAAAAACTAAAAAAATATTTTATTTTATTTATTTGCAAGGAGAGAGTGAGAATGTGTAAGAGAGAATGAGAATGGGCACACTAAGGCCCTCTAGCTGCTGCAAATGAACTCTTGATTCATGTGCCACTTTGTGCTTCTGGCTTTCCATGGGTGCTGGAGAATCAAACCAGGGTCGTTAGGCTTTGCAGGCAAGCACCATAACCACCGAGCTATCTCTATAGCTCCCTTGGTTTCTTTTGGAGTTAGTAGCCATAGCTTCTCTGAGGTAGACTCCCCCCCCAACTCTTCATTTTCAGCAATATGATCACGATATTCCCAAGTGAGGCTTGATTATATTTATTCTGCTTGCCGTACACTGATGCTTTTTCAATCTATGGATTGATATCTTTCATCAGTTTTGAAAAGTTTTCAAATATCTCTTGGTCATCGCTTCTACGTTACCTTCTCTCTTCTCTCACTGTGGGGTCGTCACTCTGTGTATGTGTATTTGATGGCCCCATATGTATCATGCTCTGTTCTGTTCTTTGATTTACTTTCCAATCTCTGCCTTCTTGACTGGATATTCTCTATTGACTTGCTTTCAGTTCATGAATGTTGTCTTCCTCTGTACACAGCCTGATATTAAATCTGTCAACTCAGATTTTTACTGAGGATATATATATATATGTGTGTGTGTATGTGTATTATACATATTTTAGTTTTAGACTGTTCATTCAATTCTTTCCTACAGATGGGATTTTGTTGAAATTATCCTCTTTTCTCCTTACATTATCTTATTTTTCTCCCTCCCTCCATCCGTCCATCCATCTCTGAATGTTGACTCCAGGACTCTGAGGCAAGTTCTCTATCATGGACCTACATCCCCTATATAGTACTATTTTTATTAGTTATTTTGAACTTTTAAAAATTGGTTCATGATTTTTATTTATCATCCAAGTAAATATTGACCTCCTGTACTGTGGACTCTACACTGTAGGGAACCAACAAAATCATACACAAAGGCGAGGCATTTTTCTGTTTTCCAGAGGCTTTATTGGAGAGTAAAGGAAGATTTTAGAAAAAGAAACTTAGGGCAGCAAATGGTTGCTAAGCAACCGTGGAATGAACAGAGGAGGAGGGATCTGGGCAGTGGGAGGGAGGCCAAGGGGAAGGTCAGGTTCAAGTAGGTGTGGCTTAGAAGATGGAAGGAAATGAGGAAGGAACACAATTAGCAAATCCTGTGGACTAGGAATTGGTTTAACAATTCATAACACTGAGTATAAGAATGATGGTGGCGATGGACAACGCCATGACAGTTTGCTGGTGTAACAGAAGCCAGTTCCATGGCCTATCGAGTGGTTCCACCGTTTCTCATCTTCACAGTAATGCCACGGGTCAGAGTTCACATCTTACCTCCACTTACCTGGCAAAAGGAAAATAAAAGAAAGAAAACTGATCAAGCTGGGAGCAGAATTGAAATCCCGGCAGCCTCTACCCTTTACCAAACTTCCCTGCCTCTTTTCTATCTTACTTTAGTGACGGCTTTTATGCATGTGTAGAATGTGTTTTGATCATTATCCCCTCCCACTTTCTTCTCTTGTCCTTCTGGTCTCTCTTCTACTTTGATGTTCCCTGTATGTGTCCGGGCCGCCTACTGAGTGAGGCTTTAATTTGCGAACTCTGGTGTCTGAGTCACTTAAAAGCTCTGCTTCTATCACCTATTTCTTCTTCTTCTTCTTTTGGTTTTTCGAGGTAGGGTCTCACTCTAGCCCAGGCTGATCCGAAATTCACTATGTAGTCTCAGGGTGGCCTTGAACTCACAGTGATCCTCCTACTTCTGCCTCCTGAGTGCTGGGATGAAAGGCGTGCGCCACCATGCCCAGCTCCATTTTTTTTTTTTCTTTGAGGTAGGGTCTCACTCTAGCCTAGGCTGACCTGGCATGCACTCTGTAGTCCAAACCTGCCCTCAAACTCACAGCCATTCTCCTATCTCTGCCTCCCCAATGCTGGGGTTAAAGGCATGTGCCACCATGCTAGGCTATTTCTTCTTTTGATTATTGGTTACATTTTTCTGCTTTTTTTGTTTTGTTTTTTGAGGTAGGGTCTCACCCTGGCTCAGGCCAGGAATTCACTCTGTAGTCTCAGGCTGGCAATTTGGAATGGCAGGAGGCTCTGGTGCACCCATTTCACTCTGTATCCGCCTCATTATCTCTCTCAAATAATCAAAACATTTTTCTGCTTTTTGAGTGTCAGATATGTAAATAAAACAAAATGAGACATTTCTGGACTTTGTGAAAATTATCTGTGAAGAATGAAGTTGATATTCTTTCCCTCTGAGCATTTATTCTTTTACGAAAAAAGAGAGAATAACAGAGAGGGAGATAGAGAGAGTGAATATGGGCACCCCAGGGGCTTCTGGCACTGCAAACAAACTCCAGACGCATGCATCACTTTGTGCATCTGGATTTATGTGGGTACTGGGGACTTGAACCTGGGTCATCAGGCTTTGTAAGCAAGAGCCTTTAGCCACTGAGCCATCTCTCCATCCCTCATTTGTTCTTTTTTAAAAAATATTATTTACAAGAGAGAGAGAGAGAGAGAGAGAGAGAGAGAGAGAGAGAAAATGGGCACACTATGGGCTCTTACTGCTACAAACAGACTCCAGATGCACATGCCACTTTTTTGTGTGTGTGGGTACTGGGGATTCAAACCTGGGCCAGCGGCTTTGTAAGCAAGCAGTTTTAACTTCTGAGCCATCTTCCCAGGCCGTGAGCATTTACTCTTTCATCCAATCGGGATGGAATTGAATTGAAGTTGGGGGGGGGGAATTGGGAGGGCTGGAGCAGTTTTAGAGAATCTCCAGGCAAGGCTGCGGCATGTGCTGTGGCTTCAGCGTGGGAGTACTCTGAGACACTCAGTAATCTCTTAGCTGGGTCCGCTGGCAGCATCCTTCTGGAGGCTGAGTCCCATTTACACTCCGTCTGGGCCAAGGACAACAATGTCCAGAGCAGAAAGCAGCTCTCAGATCTCAAGCTTCTTTTCTTGCTATCATTTCAGTTAACGTAATACTTGCTTCTATAGCTTTCTGTGATGTTTCAACAACATGAGGTTGCCATTTCTTGTTTGTTTATTTTTTCTTAATTTTCACAGAACTCACTATACCCAGTAGGACTCCTGATTTCTCTTTTCACTCCAGCTCCGTTCCTTCTCATCTCTCCCCATATCTCCTGATTATTTCATGCCTTTGTCATCTCACACATGAGTTGCTGGGAACCCGCTGAGGGTCACTTGGTTCTTGACATAGTGCTCTTCTCATCTCAGCCTCCACGTGAGGCAGGATGCTCTGGACTTGAACTCCAAGTAGCTCATAAGGCTGGTGTCTGGCTAACTCAGACATCTGTTGAGTGCCCAGCAAAACGCCTGGCACATGGTGGGCACTCAATCTCTGGGTGAGTGAGTTAGGTGATGCACAAGGTCCACTGGCTTAGGGGGGGTAGATGGTTGAGGGGCAGCAGGTTCAGAGGAGGGAGTGTGTAATCCTGGTTCTGAGCAGCATCTGGTCACATCACAGGGACATTTGGCCTGAGCATTTGGGAGAGACTACAGGATGCCATAATGGATGATGATGACGAGCAGAAAACTGGCATCGAGGAGAAGACTGACTTCATAAGCACTACCCTCAAGACCTCCCTTCTGGATTTCCAGTGAGTCATCCCAGTCCCCCCAGGGCTCCTAGGGTCCTGCCGAGGAGCCACCAGCCGCCTCCACTCCCAGAAGCCTTATCCTGGGTTGGGGAGGGCCCTTGAAGGCAGAAGCTTGTGACCTGTGGACCACTTTCTGCCACAGGAGGCCTTTAGGGCTGGAGAGCCCGAGGTCTGTTTCAACCTAGCTCAGTTGCAGCACTGAGCAATGAGAGAAAATACTAACCTAGCACGTAGATGCTAACCCCCCTCCAAGCCACACTCAGACTTGCCAGGGCTGCAGGTCATTTCCACATGCACAAGGCTCTGATCCTAAGCATAGGTCCGAGCTCTTGTCCTGATTCAGGGAGGACAGTTGGCTGTCCGGTCAACAGTGTTCATTCTCCCATGGTTCCTCCCCATCTACCCCATCCATCCCATCCCTACTCCTGACCAAATTTCAAATGATTTCAATTCATTCCATTTTTATCAATACCTAAAGATGTGGATCAGTGTGCACAAGGCCCCGAGTTGCATTCTAGTACCATTAAAAATAAATTATTGAGCTCCTATTCACTTTCATACATAGCTCCTACCTCAAGAGAACCCACAGTCCACATGAGGAAGTGGATATGCATATTTAAAAAATTATTTATTTGCATGGAAAGAGACAGAGAGATGAGTGTGCCAGGGCTTCTAGCCACTGCAAAAAAAAAAAAAACACAAAAAAATCTAGATTCATGCACCACTTTGTGCATCTGGCTTTATGTGGGTGCTGGGAATCAAACCCTGGTCATTAGGCATTGTAGGCAAGTGCCTTAACGGCTGAGCCACCTTTTAGCCCCCTGAATATGCGGTTTTATCTGATGACTGTTGGCAATAGTAAAAACAGGGATTGTGTAGGGGACAAGCCGTCTGATTGGGTGGATTAAGTAAAGAAGGCTTTATAGGAGAGGCAATTGAGCAGATGGGTTTTGACATATTAGTAGTATGCCAGATGCCCTTTGATCTTTGTGGCTCCTTAGCCTCCATCCAGGAATCTACCTTGTTGAGACGATGGTCCTGTTAGGGGGATATAAAGCAAGGTGAGGCAGAGCTTTCCTGGGGTGTGGAGGATATTAAAATATTCTACCATGGTGGTCCAGGTAATCAGGCCTTCATGCAGGGTGTGGAAGAGAGGCAGGATTTGTGGAACCAGCGTATCTGGGCTTTGTTCCTGTTAGCGGATGCTTGCTCAGGACTGGGATCTGGGGGAGTGGGTGCCGAAGAAGGGGTTCTCAGTGGGGAGTGATTGGAGGAGCATGCTGTGAAGGAAGTCTCTCCCAGCCAGGAACTGGCCAATGCCCTGGTTTACCAGCGGAGGGAGCAGGAGGCGCTGATGGACCTCCTGAAAGGGAAGGCCGATAAGGAGGCAGAGGCGTGGGCCAGGCTGCAGAAGATGGCTGTGATGTCCCCATGGGCTGGAGACCACTGCCCGGAAGACATCGAGGAGTCCTGGAATAAATGGGAAACCCAGGACAGGCAGGTGGGAGAAGAGTAGGGATGGGAGGTAGTGGGGTCCCAGGTGTCCGCTGTTATCCTCACCCATGACTCCTGCAGGTGAGCAAAGTCGTGGGAGCAGCATATAAGCCCAAGAATTACGTGCGGAACCCCAAACTCCTCACCACCAGACTGCGTTATGGCTGCATGAAGCATAAGGTAAGGTAGTGGGATTGCTCTCAGGTTCTGGGCTTGTCAGAAACCTGTGGACTCCTTCCCTCAGCATCCACTCTGTGCCCATCGGGCCTCCATTGGAGGTGATGAGGCCATACATCTTCTGGTCTGGCTGATATGTCCTCCAAGGCTTGCATAATGCTTGACATTGGCATTGGCTTTGGCTTTGTCCTTGAGGACCTGTCCTACTGGGTCTGTGGGAAGAGGTACACCTCGGGCCTGGTACCGCTGTAGTCTGTATTCACTGCCCATGTGCCCATAAGAGTGGGTGCTCAAGAGAGACACAGGGATGGAGCACATGGAAGGGGCAGCTCTCCTTGGGAAGAGAAGAAGAAGGTACCCAGCAAAGACCAGAGTTGAGTTCCATCCTGCCTCTTGCCTGGCTAGAACCCTCTGGCATCTCTCTCCTTGTCTTTGATAGGGCATTATGGGAGCACTCACCTTTCTACGTAAGGGTTAGATCTAAAATAGTGTACATTAAAGATTCCAGGCCCTGTACTTATCAGGGTTTCCAGGTGGCTTGAGGTTGGGGAAGGGAAGGAGACAGTTAAAACTCCTGCCAGTCTAATGATGAGATAATCGGGGCTTCAGGCCAGTCTCAACTTTCCTTTACCCCTGTGTCCTCCATGCCTCTCGGCAGGGTCCCACATCTATCACTCCTCCAGAGACTTGGGGTCTATTGCAGAAGAGATGGCAGAAAGATTGTAAGAGTCAAAGGAAAGATAGGAGTGCTTACAATGCAAACTTCAAGACACAATATGGCTTTGATTTTCATGACCTCATAGTGCCTGATAATACCTACACAAAATGGGAGGAAATGGTGATGACACGGAAAAAAATAGAGACTAATAGAGAGGGGCAAGAGGTATGGGAAAGGGTGTGTGTATGTGGGGAATCATGTGGGTCTATAATTATGGAAGATATCAATAAAAAGTTAAAAAAAAAAAGATTCCAGGCCCGCAGGCTTCTCTTTCCTTAGCTGGGGAGGTTGGTGTGAGAGGGTCACTGGGCATCTCTCTCCTGTCTTGGAGGGGTCTCAGAGCCCAGTTTGGTGAGCGTTAATGGGAGAGGTGGGGCATATACAGGGTTCTCCGCACCTGGGCCCCACTCCAGATCCAACTCATGACTTTGTTTTTTGTTTTTTAATACTTTATGAGAGAGAGAGAGAGAGAGAGAGAGAGAGAGAGAGAGAGAGAGAGAGAGAGAGAGAGAATGAGCACTCCAGCCTCTGCCACTGCAAACAAACTCTAGATGCATGTACCACTTTGTACATCTGTCTTGACATGGGTACTGGGGAATTGAACCAGGGTCCTTAGACTTTGCAGGCAAACGCCTTAACGGTTGAGTCATCTCTGTAGCCCTTGGCTTTGTTTTAAGACTTCAAGAGCCCTGGTGCTGGAGTCACCTTACAAGGTTGCTATGAACACCAGGCAAGCATGTGGGGGGGGGAGGGGTGAGAGGGGAGCTAGTGTAGGCTGGCCTGCTGCAGTGGGGCAGGCCCCGAGCTGTGTTGTTGGGGACAACCACAGTGCCACAGAGACTTGGATTGCATGGGGAGACTTCATGGAACTCCCTTACTATGGTCCTACTCTGGTGCTGGTGCCCCAGTGCCAGCATTTACCTGCCTCCTGCTCTGTCCCAGATTTCCCCTCAGATCTACCAAAACCTGCATTTCTCTGACCTGAAGCCCATCCAGCAGCCTGACTTCCTGATCCACAAGGTCCTGGACCAGCAGAGCCGGCACATCCAATGGGATATCAGTGATCTCCAGAGGGATCTGGAGCATATCCAGGAGCAGATTTTTGTAGATGTGTCAGTTAGCACGCCTGGTGCCACCACCTCCTCCTCCCCGTCCTTGTCCCTGACAGCTTCGGCCTCCAGGGTCCTGGACTCCCTGAAGCCCCCATCTTCAGTCTCCTTGCTGCAGCCCTGGTCAGCCTCCTCGGCCCAGTTCAACCTCTCAAGCCCAACCCATCCACAGAGTCCATCCCACAGAGCTCTGAGGGCCCCAGCTCCTTTGTTTCTTCCCTCCAGCTGCTCCATAGGCTTGAGGGAGTCACCCTCATGTCCTTTGTGAACTGGGTCTCCCATACCACATTCTGAAGTGTTCACCATTCTCTTCTTCCTCTAGCAGGGGGGACCCATGGGGTTCTGGATATCCCTGGTTCATCTGCCAGGCCCAGAGGATATGGAGGTTACCCTTCCCCCTTCTCCCTCCCCCAATCCCCACACCACATTGCCTCTCTGGAGAAGTCCAGCTGTCTTTTCTCTGGTTTTGAGAGTTTGGGTATAGAAAATAAATTTTCTTATATGTTAGAATCCTATAGGTGATGACACTGGATGGTGTGTCCCTTCCCTCTTTGAGTCCCTACTATAATGAGATAGGTCACCATACCTGTTGAATTAACCATTTTCCTCATTAATACAGCAAAATATCTGACAAGGGCAATTTAGGGAAAGAAAGAAGGGAAAGAGGGAGGGAGGGAGAAAGGAAGTGAGGAAGGGAGGAAGAGAGAGGGAGGGAGGTAGGGAAGAAGGGAGGGAGGAAGGAAGGGAGAGGGAGGGAGAGAAGAAGGGAGGTAGAGAGAAAGGAAGGGAGGAAGGAAGAAAGGAAGGGAGGAAGGAAGAAAGGAAAGAAGGGAGAGAGGGTCTATTTTGGCTCCCAGTTGAGGGTATAGTCCATCGTGGCTGCAGGAGCATGAAGCAGCATTGCATTGCACCCACAGGCAGGAAACAGAATACTCAGCTGGTATTCGCTTTTATATTCAGTCTGGCACCTCAGACCATAGAATAGTGTCGCTCCATCAGCCCAATTTAAGAACTCCCTCACAGACATGCTGAGAGACTTATCTCCTATGTGATTCTAGATCCAACCAGCTTGACAGTCAAGATGATTAACAGACACAGAGCAGCCTCTCCCCCGGGGATACCTGGGTGCGTTGGCTGGCTTGTGGCTCCATGGGTTCCGTGTGCTGTGGCAGGTACAACACCCAGGAAGCTGGCTGGCTCAGCAGCCCTGCTCAGCCTCCGAGAAGAGTGAGACTCAGCAGCTGTCTGTGTTAGCAATGGTTGTTTGTCCTGTCTCACTTGTCCATCAGGCACTCTACTCTGTCCCTGGTGTTTATAAACTCTATCTCGTGTGGAAGAGGCCTGGTATATAGCAGATGGCACCCCTCTGGCTTAGGAGCCTCCCTCTGGCCCAGCTTCTATGGGTCTCCAGCCCTCTTAGCAAATCAACTCTGTTCTGAGGCATGTGGGGACTTCTGGACAGAGAAGGATCCATTCATAGACTCGAGCATGAGACCCCACAAGCCTGAACCATTCACACCCTGTCAGGTTTGGTGTGTTCATGGTCAGGGGCAGGTTGGTGGTTCTGAGCAGAGCAGAGCCTCAAACTCACCCTCAGCCACAATGTGGCACCAGGTCACCCCAAATACCCTAAGGCAGCTGTCCTCAGGTCAGCAGAGCTGGGAGGGTCTTTTTGGAATCAGCAGGGGTGATGGACGCTATGCTCAGCAGCTGCATGTGTTGAGAGGCCAGGGAAGTAAGAGGATGCTCAGACTTTAGGGTTCAGGCTGGATCTGCCTAGTCCCTGTGGGTCTGGGAAGCAGGCAGGACCCCTAAAGAGCAGCCCTCATGTATGTCTCTTCTGTGTGGCATGTATTGAGTCCTGGGCCAGATGTGGTGGAAGGGAGGGTACAGAGATGAAAGTTTGAAATCATACTCCCAGCCAGTGTGCCAAGAGGTCCTGGGGCCTCCTGATCAGCCCCGGTGTCCAGTGGGTCACCCCAGAATGTAGCAGCCCTGAGAATCACATTGGCTTAAAGTTTCTACAGTAGGCCTTTATTTTCTAAGGAAAACAAGTCTACAATAAAGATACTTAAATGAGGCCCATGCCTCAGCAGAGTCTAGAAGCTTCAGCTTGGCCAGCATCCTGGTAAATCTGCCTTGTGAACCCTCTTTCACATGCGGTACAAACACCCTCGGGCACCTACTCATCTAGAACACTCTTCCTCAAGTGGAGGTGAACAACGATTCCCTCTGGGGTCCAGGACTTGCCTGCTTTCTGGATCACAGAGACTCATAGCTGGTCTTCTGAGTTCCACCTTCCTGAACTCCAAGCAGAGTGCTTGGGAGGCAGGCATGTTTGTGTTCAGGCTTGGGAGGCTCAGGGACTCAGGGTCACCTGCTTATGCTACACAGACTCACAGCGACACCTGGCCTGACCTGCCCAACAAACCTTCTCATTTGGGGTCTCTCAGAGGCCAGTGCCTTCCAACAGCAGGGGTTTATGGGCTCCCTGATCTGGAGTTAGAAGTATAGTATCGAGGTGTCCTCGGGGCCACCCTGAGTCCAGTAGGTGCTTCCCAAGGACAAAGTATAGGAGACTTTCTGAATCTTGGGTGTTTATGGGGTTGACTGGCACTCCTTGTTTGGCATTCCTCAGCATGTAGTGGTGGCATCTAAGTGCCCAGCTTCATTGTCACACAGCAACCTTCTCACGTGCCTTCGTGTCACATACTGGATTGAGAGTCTGCCTTCCTGCTGCAGATGATCTCCTCTGAAGTAACTGATATCTGCAGTGACTTGCTTCCGAGTCAGGGTACATGCTGAGGAACTGGGGTTCAGTCTAACAGCACTCTGGGTGGGGGAGCAAGAGTGAGTGTGGAGAGCTGAGCTGTGTCCACTATGAGGAAATTGAGGCTTAGGAGTTTATGCTGTCCACATGGTCTTTTGGAAAGTGTCTGTGTGTGGGGACCCAGCTGGACCCAGCTACACCCGAGGGTGTAGAGGAGCAGATTTCTCGCTTGCTTTCCTATTTCTCAGATGGGAAATGGCCGGGCCAGTACCCCTGCCCACCACATTTCCCCAGAGCTGGCAGTAACATTGCTGGTAAGACAGTGGCTCAGAGATGAGAGTAGGTGTAGAGGTGGCCCTGGCACAGCCCAAAGTGGCTCCCTGGAGAGACCTCAGGCCTTGTCTCTGGGCTCCTATTTGAGGCTGAGCTGAGTTGGGGTATCTGGAATTCCTTTCTTGGGGGGCTTGTCCTGGCTCTGAGCCACAGAGCCTAGAGAACATGGAGCCCTTTACCATCCTCCAGTTACATAGCTAGGAAGAAGCCATTCTGCCCTGCAGTGATAGTGACCGACGCTGAGCACTTACTGGGGGCCAGGTACCCTTCCAAACCAAATCCTCACCACAATCTAAGACACAGGTACTGGTTAACTCAATCTGCCAGATAAGAAAACAGAGCTGGTTAGAAGTAGAGATTTTTTTGGGGTGTGTATACATGTATGTGTGGTGTGTGCTCATATGTGTATACCTGTGAGCACATGTGTGTATACACATGCACAGAGGTTGAAATTAGTGGGTGTCTTTCTAGATTTCTCTCATTTTTTTTTCTTTCAAGGTAAGGGTCTCACTCTATCTCAGGCTGACCTGCAACTCACTCTGTAGCACCAGGCTGGTGTTAAATTTATGACAATCCTTCTACCTCAGCCTTTAGAGTGTTGGGATTAAGTGTGTATCATCATGCCTGACGTCTCCTTTTTATTTGTTTATTAATGTAGGGTTTCCTGTTTGAGACCAGAGCTTGCAGACTCTGCAAGTCTGACTAGTCTCTTGCCCCATGGGATACTCTGGCTCTGTCTCCTGAGCACTGATTATGGATGGGAGGTCTGCCAGGTCCACCAAGCCAGGATTTGAATTCAAGAAGCCTGGCTACAAAGTCTAGTTTATTTTTTAAATGTATTTTTATGATTTTTAAAATTAAAAATGAATTCTTTTAAAAAATATGTATTTGTGTGTGTGAGAGAGAGAGAAAGAGAGAGAGAGAATATATGGGCACACCAGGGTTTCTAGCCACTGCAAATGAACTCCAGGTGCATGTACCACCTTGTGCATATGGCTTTACATGAGTACTGGGGAATCCAGCCTGGATTATTAGGCTTTGCAGGAAAGTGCCTTAACCGATGAGTCACATCTCCAGCCCTATTTTTATTTAAAAATTTTATTTACAGCTTCCATAAGTATAGTCAATAAACCACAATTCCTCCTCCCTACCCCCATTTCTCCCTCCCAAATCCACCCTCCACTGAATCCCTTCTTTCCGGTTAGGCTCTCTTCTATATTGATGTCATCATCTTTTTCTCCTCTTACGAAGTAGTATCAGGCACTGTGAGGTCATGAATATCAAGGCCATTTTGTGTCTGGAGGTACAAAGCCTAGTTTTAAAAACAGCCCACGTTACTTTTTGTTTAAACCTTTTCCCGTGTTTTTCTATTGACTTTTGAATGTCTACTAATTGTGGAATGTATGGTTGTCACAATTCTTGCAAGTGATAGCAGAAGGGAGGGTCAGATGACCGCTGGGCACATGCACACTCAAAGCGCAACTGTGATGCCCAGGCTGGAGATGGCTCCACACTCAGTAGGTAAAGGTCTTCCCAGCTCTTCTACCTGGCCAGAAGGGGGAGCCACGTCCTTTCTGGAAGCCAGAACAAATAGAGTCAGACACCACAGCTCCACTCAGACAAGAAGTTGACCTGGGCAGTGTTTCCTGCCTGTGGCCTTCTGATGTTTGACAACTCTGTGTCTTTTAACACAGCCCTATCACCCTGGTCTCCTAAGACCCTGGCCTTAGAGAAGTCTGCCAGGAAAAATCACAGCTCTATTTTAATTATTTTTTTTTCAGGACTGGACTCAAACCCAGGCGGTATAGGAGCTGAGCTACTGGGCACAGGCCACCAGTGGGGTCATTGCGAGTGTGATGTTGGGGTCAGGGCAGTCCTGGAGTCTGTTTCTGTGTTGTTCATTCTCCCTATGGACCTGTTTCTCAGGCATATTTATGATTTATAGAGACAAATATGTGGTCACTGTGGCCCTGGAAAGGGAAGTGGGCTGGCTAGCCTCAGATCTGCCAGTTCCTAGAGCCACCTGGCAACTGTTCTGCCCTGCAGCTGCCGCCACCCTCCTGAGAACAGGGTCTCCATCCCCGCAAGGCACAGTCTTGATGCCCTTCGTGGAGCTGAGGCAGCTTTTAAGAGCCTAGGTGCTGGCATTGACTATCTGCATTGCTACGTGTTGGGGAGCAAGTCGTCTCTCTGGCCTTGAGGTGTTGTGTGCCTAAAGTAGTGAGGGGACAGGCTTGACATGTGGTTCGTCACAGTCAACCTGCGTGGCATTCTCTGACTGTTACTGTCTATTTCTGTCCACTGCTCCCTTGGAACTCAAGGGACAGATTTCAAGCCTTACAAGACCAGAGCTTCTCATTGCCCTGTGGCGTTGTTTTTATAGTGGAACCTGGCACTAGGTCCCACCCAGTGGTGCCCGAGGAGCTGGGGGTGCTAGATGCCTGCACTAGGCTGCTCCGAGGTCATCCATGTTGAGAAGAGGGTGGCTGTGGAGGGGCTCCCCTGAGAGAAGCCTTGACACCCTCTTCCTCACCTGCTCTTCACCTCCCAAGCACCATGTGACCAGCCGGCTACCAGCTTTATAGATGAGCTCAGCCTGGCCTTCTAGAAGGGATGGAAGGGCCATGGCCAGCCTCCACCCATCATGACGCTGCACTGGTTCTGCTGATGTTGGGCGCCACGTAGTGCCTAGTGGATCTCTTGGGCATCCATAGCAGGGAAGGAACGGGCTGGTGGTCACACAGCCAGAAGGTGGCAGACCTGAGGTGTAATTTACCCAGCCTGGATGGATCACTTCTCCCAGGCAGTAGCCAGCAGCCAGTGAGTGGCAGGGCTGTTGATATACTTGGATCCTGTGGTGGCCACGGCCTGGGAAGGAGCTGACTTAGCTCTGTCCAGTGCTGACATGGGCTGAACCTGAGCCTGGTGCTTCAGAAACTGCCTCAGTCTCCTGAGTGGTGAGGACTGGGAAGCAAGAAGGTACAGGCATGGGTTAGATCACAGTCCTCGGAAGGCAGCTGTCAAGCAGTCCTCAATATTCCTGGGGGTGGCCAAAGAAACCCAACAGAAGGGTCCAGTTCTCATACAGAGTCAGAAATGGCAGCGTGTGATGGTACAAGCCTGAATGCCAGCACTTGGGAAACTGAGGGAGGGTGATTCTAAGATTGGACCCAAAACCTGGGCTACCTAGCCAGATCTTGTTACAGACAAATAAACATGGGGTCTCACATTAAAGAATACTGCAGTATTCTGTTCACCAGTTAAAAGGAATGAATTAGAACAGGAGGTCAGCCCACAGGCCAATTCTGGCCCACATCTGTCTTATAAATAAAAATTTCCTGAAACACAGATATCACCCTTTGCTTTCATTAACAACAACAAAGACAGCAGACTGGAATGGCTGCAGCAGTGAAAGTATCCAACCCACAATGTGTGCTGTAGGGGCTTTCACAGAAGACGTTAGCCAATCCTTGAATTAAGAATATATACATATATGGGGGAGGGGGCATCGGGGAATCGGGGATAACAACTCACTGTTTGCCCACTAAATAATGTAACTCATTATGGGCAATAAAAAAAAGAATATATACATATAAGATGGGAGTGGTGGCACATGCCTTTAATCCCAGCACTTGGGAGGCAGAGGTAGGAGGATTGATATGAGCTTGAGGCCACCTTAGACTACATAGTAAATTCCACGTCAGCCTGGGCTAGAGGGAGACCCTACCTTGAAACACCAAAAAAAAAAAAAAAAAAAAAAGAGAGAGTATACACACACACACACACACACACACACACACACACACACATTGTATATATATAATCTGGGGGGATGGCTCAGTTGATAAAGCTCTTTGAGAACCTGAGTTCAGATCTCCAGCATCCCTGTATCTGCCTGGTGACCTGCCAGTAATCCCAACACATGGGAGGTAGAGATAGGGGACCCATGGGGCAAGCTAACTAGCTAGACCAGCCAAATAGGGAAGTTCAAGGGAGAGACCCTGTCTTGATAATTGAGGTAGAAGAGTAAGTGAAGGAGACACCTGACATATGAACGCATGTGCCCACATACATGCAAACATGGATACACACATGCATGCATACTAAACAAGAGTTATAACACGGTTGAGTGAAAGTACAGGTTGCAGAGTGGTTTTAATTAGAAACACAAAACAACAAGGTGTTCATGGATTTGTATCTATGTGTATGTACGTATAAAAACTGGAGAGCTGGGCGTAATGATGTGTGTCTCAGCTCTTGGGAAGTTGAAGCAGGAGGCCCTCAGTTTGAGTTCAGCCTGGGATGCAGAATGAGACCCTAACCCCCATCCCAAAAGCATAATTTTGGCCTGTAACCTCCTCATATCACTAATGTAAAAGTATCACTTAGATACTTAGAGGTATAACTTACTTTCTCCTTCCCCAAATCCCTGCAGGAGATGATCATGTTCTGGCCCTCTGTCATTCATCAAGGAGATGGGGTGTCAGGACTCATGGAGTTGATGCTTCTTTTACAATGTGTACAGTTGCTGGGGGTCCTCACACCCCTTGAGCCCTTTTTGCTACCCTCCCCCACCAGCAAAAGGAGGCAGAGAGATGTGGTCGATCCTTGGCCTCTCTCCATGGGCTAGAGGGACAGGAAATGTTGACAAGGCAGTAAGATGCAGACACTCACAAAAACCTTCAGATGGGGGTAGTAGAGCTTCCAGAAAGTTAGTGGCGCATGGGAGAGTTAAAAAAATGGGGACACTCAGGGCTGAGCTGTCAAGGGCTGAGCAGCAGGCTGACCAGCACCCACCCATGACCCCTCACAGTTCTGGGTGTGGACATATGGTGAAGACATCAGGGCAAGTCCCCAGGATGTGGGCACTCAATTACGATGTGACATGCCCATGAGTGGAGGGAGCACGCATGCTCAGAGCAACCCTGGTGGGCGATGAGAAGGGGCAGTGGGTTCTCTGTCTCTTTCAGGCACAATGGTGGTGGGGCCAGGAGCAGAGGGCCAGGTGGACATTTAGGATATGGACAGAGGTGGTGGGCAGAGGCTCACAGATGACAAGGGACCTGTCCAAGGCCACCCACATGGAGCCAGAGTGGGACAGGCCCCTCTCAGGCCAAGCAGGACTCTGAACCTCTCTCATCTCTCCCCTGACACTCCCTTCTGGTTCAGCCTGTCACGTTGGCTGATAGTTCAACCTCTCTGAGCCTCACCCAGAAAGTGCGGCAGCTCTTCCTGCTGATTCAGAGACATGGGATTTTAGCCAGCCTGGCTTGGGTCAAGAATCGCTCAGGGGGAGAAGGAGGTGGCTACTTCAGGACCAGGTTAGAAAATCCACAGAATCCTGGGCTTTTCAGCAGCCTCCCCATCTGGGATCCCACCTTTTTGGGGTAGAGGCCCTCCCCTATGGCACTGCCACAATGTCCTTTCTTACATGGTGCTCACTTCTTTAAAAATTCACTTATTTATTTAGTTTTTTATTTATATTTATTTAGTTATTTATGTGTGCCCATGGCACATGGGTGGAAGTCAGAGGACAGCTTTGTGGTGTCTGTGCTCCACTTCTTTTGAGACAGGATGTCTTGCTGCTGCAAATCACCATGGACGCATGCGTCCCTTTGCCTGGTGCTTTATGCAGGTACTGGGGATGGAACACAGGTCGACAGGCTTTGTAAGCAAGTGCCTTTAACCACTGAGATATTTCCTCCCCTTGCGGGTACCCACTTTGCCTCCATCTCTGGGCCAGCTCTGCCCAGGAGGGTAACTTGGGAATTGCCAGGCATAGCAGCCATGTCCCCTTGGCTTCTTTCTCCCAGGGGCTAAAGGAGAACTGCAGTCTGTCAGCTCACGGGGCTCCACCTTGTTCCTTAGGACAAAGATCCCATCTTACACCACCACTGTTCCTGATTACCCGCCCGGCCCCCCAGGCCCGAGAGCACACAGCAGCCTAGAGTCGCTGCCCTCTGGCTCTCGCCAAGGGTTCTTACTGCTTGTCACTTTCAGTGCTCATTCTCCTTTCGAAGCCCAGGTCTCTGGTCTCCTGGGATGTCCCAGAGGGCCTTCTAGAGGCTATGCCCTCATGTGGCCACACAGCTTGCTGGTGGCGATGGTGATGGAAAGACTGGAGGAGGAGGGGTCACTGGAAGATGTGCTAGTCTGAGTCTGGACAAGGCCAAACCTGTCTCTTCCTTTCCTGCTCTAGACCTAGCCTGAGGAGCTCAAGGGACTGTGGGGACAGAAAGCTTGCCTTGCTCCCTTCCTTGGTCACAGTCTCCTCCTTCCCAGAGTCCCAGACCCTGGAGCCTAAGCTTTCAAGCTGCCCATGGCTGTGTGAGAAAGGCCAACAGAGAAGTTACCACATGTTGCCAGAGGCAGGAGCATTTCCTGTGTCCACAGGTCCAGGAAGGCTGTGGGGAGCCAAGAGCTACACATCTAGAACTTCTTGTGAGCCCTGGGGGTATGGTGAGGAACATCAGCTCCCAGCTGTGACCATGACAGATAGGTGACCAGCCTGAACTGCTACCCTGAGCCCTAGTCAGGGGACAGATATCTGGGAAACAATGGCCATGGGACTTTTCTCTAGCCCTGGTACATGTAGGCTTAGATATGGACTTAATTTTGGACAATGAAGACCATGGCACATTCTTACCCGTGTGCCCAACTTCTCCCTCACTACCCTAGTGTTGCACACCAGACTCAGGGCCCTAGTTTCTAGAGTAGAGAGACAGGGCTGACATTCCCTGGGGCAGATGGGGAAACTGAGGCTCATAGGGAGACTACCTTAAAGTGACATGTGAAGGAACACAGGGCAAGGGCAGAACCAGAGCTGTGTCCACCATTGGGGCCATGGCCTGCCATCTGTCCGGGAGTCTGGGAGTCTCAGCCTGCCCAGCCATACTACCCTGGCTCCAGAGATTAAGGGATTAGCTAAATCCTGGCAGGCACTTGAGCTCAGTTTATGAGAGGCGCCACTCTGGGGGCCTTAGGAGTGGTTTGGCAACCTATACCTCCGGGTGGGTCTGTCTTGGTGGCTTGGGATACCTTACTCTCACCCTGGCTAGTGGCCCACACCTCTGCCCAAGCAATGGTGGGCAGGCAGCCAGCTTTGCTTTGAGGAAGGGATCCTAGGGGCTATCATTGTCCTCCTTATGAAGGCGCTCTCTGTCCAGAGCAGGCCCTTGCCCCTCACTGGGCTGGTCAGATGCACGGCGACCTGTACCTAACTTCCTGGGACTCTTGGCTTTGGTAGATGGAGAGGATAAGGGGATGGGGACTGATGGGGAGTCAGGGAAGCTGACAGCCTGATCAGGTCTGAGCCATAGTGCTGGATGTGTTCACGTGCATAGTAGGACTGTTTGCAGAGCACCTGCCACGTGTGGCCCAAGTCTGTCTCATCCATCTGAGGAGGAGGCATCCTGCAGCTCTCCAGGAAAGACCTGGTAGAGCCACTGTTCTGCTCCCCACATGTGGCTTCACAGAGTCAGTTCATGCAAACCTCCTGGAATCTTCCATGGCTGTATTGTGCAGTAAGCACCTTGGGGCATAGCAAGTCTTGGTTGGGTGGCCCCTGTACCATGGCTCACTGTGTGATTCTGGGAACTTGCTGTGCCACCCTTGTGCTTCGGTTTCCTTACCTGTGGGATACATAATCTCATGGGGCGGAGGCAGAGATGGGGGTGAATACACAGTGGACTACGTAACATTTGTGATGTGTGACTATATACCCAAGGAGCATGAGGGCCATAGTGGGGCAAGTGCCACACGAATGACAAACAGCAGGAACTCCCTCCAAGGAAAATGTCAAGGGTAAAGTCTCCCATTTGCAATGTCCCTTAACTGTTAAAATATCCAGGACTCAATCTAGAAAAAAAAGTGCAAAATTCATATGAAGCAAGAGATGAACCTTTATTGAAGGTTGCTGGAAATCTGAAGAAATGGAGAGAAGGTTCTAGTTCCCAGAGGAGCAGCACCAATGTAGCTGAGACATTCCCCTTCTCACATGAGCCAGCACAAGCAGCAGCATTTACAAGCACAGCTTGACATGCAGCCAGTTCTCAAGGTTGTCTGGAAAAGGCTGAGGAAGACTAGCAAGAAAGGGCTGGGAGTAGAGGGCTACTCCATAGAGCATAGACTAGCACCTTTTGAGGCTGGAGTCTGAAAGAGCATGGTGGTGGTGTGGGCTGAGACTGGGCTCCGTGAAGTGGGGCAGATGGGACCCACAGTGCCAGTGAGGGGAATGCATGGGCTGGGAAGTGATAGCGCCATATTGTGTGTGGCCTCTGAATCAAAATGAGATCCCTACCTCACACCATGTACTGCGATCTCAGATGCATCAAGGGGCTTGGATGCATCTAGATCTTGTGCCTTTCTGCACTACAGAGCAACTGTGCATGTGTACATGTGTGTAATGAAATGAACTGGAGATAGAAGAGCCCACTGCTGTGCACTTGCTGAGGGGTATGTCCTTCCTGACATCCTGCCCAACTGAGAAGCTAAAAAGGAATGACCAAGTTGGTAATAGAATGCTTTCTAAAGAAAAATGGTTTAAAGACAAATAACTGAGATAAAACATAGAATAATGGACGAATGAACTGGAAGGGGAATTGAGGGAGGAAGTATGGTGTCTATGGGCATGCTTTATTTTTTTGTTAACATCAGTGCAATTTGGCTTTTATATAACAAGAATGGCTCACATAAGAACTATCAAAAAGATGGCAAGCTCAAACATAGAGGGCTTCTATGCTAGCTGTCCGGAGGGACAGGGGTATGAGGTGGGTCCCTGAAGCCCTTCTACCCTAGAGACTGTTCAAGAGCCCCGTGGCCAATGCTGGAGGAAGCAGGGCTTGGTGGAGGCCTGGCCCAGGGCCCAGGGGCAGATTATGGAGCAGTCAGGGGCCTGTTCAAGGTGCCCTCCCTTGGAGACAGGTGCATTTCCGATCTCTCCGCCCTTCTAATGCCCAGCTGGGTTCTTGCCCATCTCCACCTCCCTGCTCTGCCTGCTAGGAATTCCCTCCCTTGCAGGCCTGTTCCTTGCTCTTATCCTGTTGGGGCCATGTTCAGGGGCAACATCCTTCCTTCCCCCAGGACTGCTTCTCTTACTGCCCGGCTGGTGCTAGAGGGTGACGGTAACCTCAGTGGCCACCCAACACCCACTGGCACTTTTGTGGTCTGAGTCATGGTTGATACTGATACAAACACTGTGTCTAGCACTTCTATACCCTGTCAAGCAAATACACAGCTAAACTGTAGTGACTTCAAAGTGGCTGTGGCATTTATGACTTCATAGTGGCTGACGTTACATACACAAGACCTGCGTCATAAGAGGGGAAAAATTTAGTTGGAAAGAAGACGGGATTTAGTGGAAGAGGTGTAAGGGAAAAGGGAGAGTGGTTGGAGATTATGATCATGGTATATTGTGCACATGTAAGGAAGTTATCAATAAAAAGTGAAAAAATACAGTGTCTGGAGTTTGAGGACTAGGAGCTTCCATACCTGGAAGAAAAACGAGATCCAGAGAGGGTCTGTTTCTTGCTCAACACCACACAGCAAATAGTCCATAGGATTTTACAACACAGTGAGGTTGGGAGATCTGTCACCTCATCTGCTCTCATACAGATGTGGAGATTGAGGACCTGGGGAGGGACTTGCTAAAAGTCATTCAGGTGACCCACTGTAGGTGGAGGGTGGGATCCATTTGAGAGCAGTGAATCCTAACCGCTAGATGGCCAGGGAGAGTGCTTCCATACAGGGGTCAGAGTGCCTGGGTATCAAAGCTGGAGCTGCCATTTGCTGGCTAAGGTGGTTCTGAGCTGCCATTGTTCTCATGTAGAAAAGGGCCTCCCTGGGGTTGTTGTGAAGACACTCTGACCTGGTAGGTGATCAGTGGCCTCTGACCTCAAATGACTCCCCTTGATCAGGGCCCAAAGACACTCCGACATGGTTGGGGTTAAAAAATATATTTTACTCTCTCTCAGGGCAGGGGCTTTAGGTGCGGCTCTGCAGGAGGGGTCACAGAGCCGTGCACACGTACGCGGTACAGGCAGGTGAAGCGTGGGTTCCCCCAGTTGCTAGAGATCTTCACCTTGACTGCACCAAACCCCCGGGGTGGCTGGTTCTGAAAGAGAGCCAGACAGGGGCAGCTCCCCAACAGGCCTCTGCCTGGCAGGGGGCCTTAGGAAGAACTGTTCACAGGTGGGGAATAAAAGCCCAGAGAGAGAGGGATGTCCTAGGACACACAGCGAGTCAGCACTCAGGTCAGAACGGAAGGTGCTGAGGCCAGGGCAGACGGTGCTGCAGGGAAAATGGCCCAGTCTTGGAGCCCTGGCAGTGTATTTCTTGTGGGATCCCAAGCAAGCCACTGTGACTTTCTCAGCCTCAGTTTCCCTTTGTAAGTTGGGAGCTCCCCAAACAAAGCAGCTCAGCAAGTGTAGCCCCCCTCCCCTTTCTGCTTCTCCAGAGGTAAGTGGAGCCTGCGTTTTTTCACACTTCCTGCACAGAGGAAAAAAAAAAAAAGACTTGGCTTTCAAGATCTCAGTGGTGACAGTCAGCCTGCTTGCATGTTTATAATCCCAGGTACTCAGAAGGCTGAGGCAGGAGGATCACAAGTTCAAGGCCAGGATGGTCTACATACTAAGACATTTTCTCAAAATATAAAGAAAGTGAAAAGAGTGTCGAGGATATGATTAGTGGTAGTGCAGTGGTATGTGTGAGATTCCAATACCACCATAAGGAATTATCTCAGTGCACGGTTTCAGCCTCCCCGAGTTCACACAAGCAAACACTAAGGCTTAGAGAATAGAGGGAGGGCCCCATGCCATACACTTTTCCCTCCTGTGGCTGGATCAGAGGCTGGCTGGAGGCTCCCAGGATGGAGACTCTAACCTCACCTGATGAGCACCTTTTGTTCGACATCTGCTTTCCAGGGAGGAAATGCAGCAAGAGGATTTCTGGGGTTGGGTGGGGTGGGATGGGGAGGATCAGGCGCACAGAGATCTATGGGAGGATGGAGAGATCTCCCTGGGTCCCACTCTGGGTCCTGGGCAGCAGACCCATCTCTCTGAGCCTCAGTTTTTTTGTCTGTCAAGTGGGTCAGTAATGACTGTGCATCTCCCAGGGGTGTAGGTGACCCTGGGCTCAGCTCCACACAAAGTATATTCACAGGGGCTCCAACTGGCGGCCTCCTCAGGTACCTGGAGCTGGAACATCTGAATGGTGTTTTCTGGCTGAAACTGGAATGCCCCAAGGAATACTTCCTCACTGGGAGGACTCTCCATGCCCTGTGGAACCAGACAATGAGGGGTCAGATACAGTGGGCTGAGACGTGCACACCACTGGAGATGGGATACTCAGCTAATGTGTACTGCATGCCCTTGCAGCCCAGTGACAGATGGGAGCCAGAGACTGGGGGTGGACTTCTCACTTGCCATTAGTGGGAAGGACCAGGCTGCTTCTCGGCCCTTCTCTGGACCCCGTTCTACTGATAACTCTGGATCTTCACAGCATGCCTCGCCTCCCAAGAGACCAAAATGGGTTTCTTGTGTCTTGGAAAAGCCTCATTTGAACTGTCTATGCTGGTTTTTGAAGGCGGGGATGTGCCCTGGACTGACCACCCAAGCCTAACTGAGCCTGAGCCACATCCCACCCCTGCCCCAGCCTGCAGGAGCTGTGTAGAGGTTTCTTCCAAGGCTTGGATCACCCGCTTTCCAGGTGGTCCTTCCAGCTCCTTCTGGCTCACTGATGGCGCACACTCACGTAAATAACAAAGTCCTTGGGTGCCGTGTCTAGGCTGCCTGATAGCGAGATGGTTTTGGGGATGTGCTGCAGTGTCAAGTTGGACAGGTAGACCTTCTGGGCCAACCGGATGGTCACTTGGCCACGGTCGCCAGCGAAGGCCCAGCAGTTGCCGGGCGTCACGTTGGGCTGAAAAAGGTAGGTGTAAAGGACTGTACTTGGTGGACAGGGGTTCCCCAATACCCACTTCAGCTTCCCACACTTCCTCAACCTCCTGGAGGCCCAGTCCTTCCTGTCCAGAGCTTGCTCCAGCAACATGTGGACAGCAGAGGGCTTGCACAGGGTCTCCCAGTCTACGGGGTCTCCCAGTCTTCGGCCTCTCCCAGCGCCTGTTCATCCCTCCCACCATCCTTTGCATGCTCCCACAATTCCCCTCTGACTCAGGCATCCATACTCTCCCCATTTTACAGAGGAGGAAACAGGAACAGAACAGGGAAACGAGTGGTCCAAGACCATGCAGAACTGGAAGTGAGTGAATCTTAGGCAATGTAGCTGTGTCCCATAAAGTGGGAAACAGTGGCCCAGAGAGGGAAAGAGGCTAGCCTCAAAAATCACACAGCAAAAGCATTCATTCCGCAGCTTCATACTGAGCTTCTTGGCGATAGTGTGCATGGAAGGGGTTTGGAAGGGATGTTAGGGTGTGAGAGGGGCCAGGGATGTTCTCCTGTAGGATCTGAGACAAGGGAGACTGGGGGTTAGCTAGGGCCCAAGGGCAAGTGCGGTGGGACTGGCAGCATGGGGAGCTGGAGTCAGGGGTTCATGCAGCATTTTTTGCTAGCCTGTTCTCATCATGCCATAGACCTGCCTTCAGTCATCATTTTACAGCCGGGCTTGGGCCTTCCCTAGTCTGGCCAGTGCTTGCTGTGTGCTGTGATGCCCCCCTCCTTGTACCTGTTCACTGAGCAGTGAGCCCTGCTCGTCCTTGGTCATCCCACCAGGAGACCTCCCTATCCCCAGGAGACCACTGCCCCAGCTGGACCCTGGGTGCTGACATCTTCTTGAGGGTGGGGCCCCAGAGATGAGTTGCCTGTGGCCTTGGCACAAGGCTGGCCGTGAGAATGAAAATCTCAGGAGTGTTTGAAGTTGCTCTGGGGCTTAGCCAGGTCTGGGCCCTTCTCTGAGTGTCTCTTCATCTGTGAGGCAGTATTCCAGAGGGGTAAAGGTTTGAATTCTGGCTCTGCCACATGCCACCCACCCAAGTAACATGGATCCTTGGTTATGTGTCCGCCTCTATAAAATGGTTACATCAAAGGCCTATTCCCAAGGTAGTCTGAGGGTCCTGAGACCCTGAAACCTCAGGGTTCTGTGGGGTTCCCTGTGTCTTCCTGCTACATCCTCCTGTAGCCCCTGGTCTCTGTTCTCCCCCGCCACCCCTTCATTCCTACCCCCAGCCTCCAGCCTGCCCATTGCCCCTGCAATGCCCCACCTCCATATCCTAATCCTACACCACCTTGTTACAAATTTTGTCCCCAGCCCCCGCCCCTGCCTCGAGGATCACGTCAGGAGGCTGTGCATAGTTCCATAGCCGGATCCAGTTCCAGTAGGAGCGAGCCTTTTCGTGGTTATATGTGGCTGATGTGTGCTCATAGTCGATGCTGGCCCCTGTATGGAGAGGTGTGTCTGAGTCACTGCTGGAGGAGACCCACGCTGACAGCACACTTGCTAGCAGCCCACTATCTATCACCTGGGCAAGATGCTCATGCCCCTGGGCAATGGGACCATCTGAGAACAGCTTGCAGGGGCGTGTGCAAATCAGATGCACCAGGAAACTGCCTGCAGAGTAGCTGCATTAGTGCAATATGGCTGGGTGTATGTCCAGTGTGCAGAAAGCCTGGCCTGAGAGGCTCAGTGGGGGAGGGCCTGTGCTTCTGACCTCATACTTCACTGAGCCCTAGATTGGCTGGATCACTTCCTCCACCCCCAGGCAGCCCCGTGCTCACCCTTGCTTCCAGGGGCATCTTGCACATTCCTCCTTCTGATCTGAAATGCTCATTTCCTCATTTCCACATTGGGACTGCCTGGTCCCCTCTCTCCCAGCCACCTGCTTTATTGCTCCAAAACCAATTCCTGACTGCCATCGGGCCTCTTGGTTTGTTTGGGAAGTCAGCCTCTCCACTCCAGATCTCTGTGTGCCCAGTCCCAGGTTTGAGGAGTGATGGGGGGGGGAGGGGAGAGGACAGAGTTGAGAGCCATATGTCCCTGGATGCCCTTAGAGAAGATGAAATTGTAGTGAGAAAGCTGCAGGAGCAGAGTTCTGAGGTTGACCTTCCAAGCAGCAGGGCATATCACCCCTAAGGGTATGAAGGGTGTCCAAGGATGGCCAAAGTGGGCAGATGAGGGAGGGAAGACACTTACCAATGGACTTCAAGGCAAAGTCTGGCTTTTCAATGTAATCACCTTGTATCATCCTCATTATCTTCTGGGCCATTTTTTGCTAAGAAGGCAGAAAACACAGACCTCTGAAGGTAACAGGTGGCTGCAGGATACCCACTGTCCCTTACCAGCTTACCCCAGCTGCAGAGGCTAAGGCCGCCCCAACACAGGATGGCCTAGTTGCTACATTATAAGGAGGCCTTATGACACAGAGCCCCCTTCATCCACTGGGTCTACTGTCCGTTTTCAAGGTCATGGTGACTGGATGTCATATGGACTTGTTGGGGTCTCTGAGTCAAGGGCAAAGGGCTCTGGAATCAGACAAACCCTTAATGCTGCAGGGTCTCCGGCAATATGAATCTGGATCTACTTGTTTATAAAGTGGGGGTAGTAACCCTGTCTGCCACCCACCATGACAGTGGAGGCATGCTGTAAGGATTAGTCCTTATCATGGGCAGGACTTCTAGCCACCCACACGCTCACTCTCATCTCGGGAAGTTTGTTCCCTATTTATCCCAATTCTGTTACTTTTTCTTTTTTGAGGGGAAAATGATGACATCAAAATAGAAGAGAAACTCAAAGAAGGGATTCAGTGGAGGGAATATATGGGAGGGGGGAAAGGGAGGGTTGTTGGGAGGGGATTATGATCATGTCATATTGTTAATATGTATGGAGAAAAAAAGTCGCACCATTAAAAAGAAATCAGTCATCAGGACAGCAGGAACAATGCCTTGAAGGCATCTCTGGAATTGGCCAGATCCTACCAAGACATGTTCAAGTAACTCTTTTAAAGACTTCCTCTTTAACAGAGCGTGCCTCTGGAGCACGATGCTCACAAAGGAAAGCCTAGGAAAGTGTCTACTGGGTTCGGCCACCCAGACACAGGCCACTGTAGCCATGGCCCAAGCAGTCCTGGCTACTGCTTCATCTAGCAGCAGACCTTGGCATCATCCGTACGATACTGATTTTACCAACATGCAGAATGGGAGAGCTACAGGGGTCATGGGGGCTTCTACCCAGCTTTGAAAGGAAGGCCTGGGGAGGCCAGAAAATGAGTGTCAGGGTCCAATTCTTTGAAGGCATCCCCAAGCTGTGAGGTTGAAGCTAAGGCAGCAGCACAGATCCCAGGGCGTTAGAAATGCCAGGAACATGGAATGGTTGCCTCTGGCCATTGTGGCCAGAGATGTCATATTTATATAAATAGAAGATAAAATTAGAGACTTGAAATCCTACAAACTTTTGGCCAGGCTTTCCCATTTAAGATATTTGCCAGTTTTTTTTTTTTTTGAAGCCGTATGGGCAGGAGTCCAAGTAATTCTGCTGAAAACCTCTAAAATAAGTCATGTAAAATTTGCAGTCTGGGGGGCTGGAGAGATTGCTCAATGGTTAAGGCACTCGCCTGCAAAACCTAATGACCCTGGTTTGATTCCCCAGTACCCATGTAAAGCCAGATGCACAAAGTGGCACATGCATCTGGAGTTTGTTTGCGGTGGCTAGAGGCTCTGGTGTGCCCATTCTCTCTGTCTGTATATCTCGCTCTCTGCTTGCAAATAAATAAAAATATATTTTCAAAAAAATTTGCAGTCTGGCAGGGTGTGGTGGTGTAGGCCTTTAATTCCAGCAGTTGGGAGGCTGAGGTCAGAGGATTGACATGAGTTTGAGGCCAGCCTGGGTTTCAGAGTGAGTTCCAGGTCAGCCTGGGTTTCAGTGAGAACCTGCCTCAAAAAAAAAATATTGTAATTTGGATCTGTCTAAACCAACTTAGTACATGTCAAGAAAGGAAAAATATTTCTATTTCATCTTTCCTACAAAGAAAGGGGGAAGTATTCTGGTCTAAGTTACAATTCCTTTAAAGCATATATATATATATATATATATATATATATATATATATATATATATATATATATATATACAATGTCCAGAAAACCTAACAAATTACTACATATTCAGAGGCAAAACCAAATGGATGTTACTCAAGAAGCCCTAGAAAACAGGAGACCACAAATCATACAGATATTGGAGTTAGCTGACAAGAATTTTTACAATAACCATGATTTGTGTCCCAAATAAAATGAAGGAAAAAAATAGACATGATGGGAGAATTTCACCATGGAGTTAAGATCTATGGGGAAATATCAAATGTGAATTCCAAAACAAATGATGCTATATCTGAAATTAATAGTAGGTTTCCTATACAAATTATAGGATTATGAATGAGCCTGAAGAAAGTTCAGAACAAAATGCCAAAACTCAGGTACCTGGAGAAAAGGATGGAAAAGAATCAGCACCAACAACAATGAATGAGGTAGAAATCACATGAAACATATTCTTAAGGTCTAGCAAAAGCATAATCAGAATCCAAATGAAAAAAGAGATTATGGGATCAAAGGAATATTTTAAGAGATAAAGCCTAAGGCTTTTTAAAAGCACTTAAAAATATCAACTCACAGATTCAATAAACTTAGTGAACCCTCAGGCAGGTTATTTTGGAGACAAAGAGAATCCTTAATGGTTCAGCAGTTAAGGTGCTTGCTTGCAAAGCCTGACAGCCCAGGTTCAATTCCCCAGTACCCATGTAAAGCCAGATGCACAAAGCATTTGTTTGGAGTTTGTTTGCAGTGGCAGGAGGCCCAATCTCTCTCTCCTTGCAAATCAGTAAATAAAAATAAAAATACAAACAGTTCCTATAAGTACCCAGAGAGAAAATCAGATTAGACCCAAAGCATCAATGATAAGAGTGGAATAATTCTAGAAAGCAATAGTAAAACTAGAACATAGCCATGGACTGCCTTCAAATTTCTCAACAGAAACTTCCCTTTCTAAAATTCTTGTCATTGCCTATTTTTTTTTTAAAAAATATTTATTTATTTGTGTGCTCAGGTGTGTGCACACCAGGTTTCTTGTTGCTGTAAACAAATGCCTGTCCCATTTTGTATGGGTGATTGGGGAATTGTATCAGAGTCATCAGGCTTTGCAAGCAATCATGTTTAACTGCTGAACCATCTTCCCAGCCCTTTTCTAAAATTTCATATCAAGGAAAACAATGAATTAAATGCAAGGGTAGAATAAGGATGTCTTAAAACATGCAAGTTCTAAAAAAAAATGGAATGAAACCTATGCCTCGCCTTTTCTTCTTTTTCAAGAAGTCACTGGTGGGGGTATAACAATTACTGTCTTGTTGCTGGGACAAAGCACCCTACCAGAAGCAGCTTATAGAAGGAAAAGGTTTATTTCCAGCTTACAGTTTCAAGGGGAGTGTCATCATGGCAGGGAAAGCATGACAAAGAGAGACACTGGAGCATCACATCCCTAGAGCGGCAGGTAGGCAGTAGAGAGTGAGCTAATGAACACCTAGTGGGGCTGAACTAACACACCTCAGGGCCCATCTCCAGTGACACACCTTCTCCAGCAAGGCTCTACCTTCCTAAGGCTCTGCCAGCTGGGGATTAAGTATAAAGCTTAATACAAACACATGAGGCTGTGGGGGACACTTTACATTCAAGCCACCATAGGAGGAATGCTCCATCAACATGAGGGATGAAAACAAGGAGGAAGATGACTCAGGATATAGACAACAGGGCATCCAACCAAGACATCAGGTGCCAAGGGCCAAATAGCCAGCATCTCACCTCGTCTGACATGGCTTCCATCTCCTGGAGTTTGGCAATGAGCTGGTTCATGCTACCTCGGAGGTCCTGAATTTCCCCAGTGTGATGTCGGACCTTCTCCTGGTATAACCTTATCAGGAATGAAAACCAGAACTGACTGATTTGCAATGCTGGTGCCTTGAAATCTCCCTTTGCTAGTCAGCCTTTGAAGAACTACCTTCAAATACTTTCACTCTCTTGGGCCCATTCCTGATACAGCCTATAATTTCTTATCTCTGAAACATTACTCCTTCCTTTCCTTTTGCTTCAAACACCTTTCAACCCAACTCAATCCTTCCAAATATCCCTGAGTATTCTGTCTGTAAGAAAGCTGTCCCCAGGTGGTGACTTGTCAGTTAAAATTTCTTCTCACCTATTATTTGCTGAGCACTGACTGTGGGCCAGGAACTATTCAAGACACTTCACATTTTCTTCAGTGCCTGTCATTACCCAGAACAAGTTGGGTGTTAATATCTCTTCTCACAAATGAGGAGTCAAAGGCTCAGAGAGGGGTTGGAGAGATGGCTCAGCGGTTAAAGTGCTTGTCTACAAAATCTAATGACCCGGGTTACCCATGTAAAGCCAGATGTACAGTGGCTCATATAACTGGAGTTCATTTGCAGTGGCTGGAGGCCCTTGTGTGCCCATTCTCTCTGTCTCTGCCTGTCTCCTCTCTCTCTCTCTCTCTCTCTCTCTCTCTCTCTCTCTCTCTCTGTCTGATTGTAACTAAATAATTTTTTTAAAGGCCCAAAGAGAGGAAGTGACTTGCATGACATCAAAAAGGCAGGGCTTAGGGGTACTAAGATTGGTGTAAGTGCCGTGTCCAAATTCCTAGTCAGTGCGCTCCAGGGTTACCGCAATCGCTGCGGTTTTGGGGTGAAAACAGGACTAATAAGTAATTTTCTCTTACCTCAGGCTCTGCAGTGGACTATTGATGCTGTCGTCCTGGTGGAGGAAGCAGGATTGCTATCAGATGGCCTATCTGGGCCCAACAGAACTTTCTCTAGCATTCTCCCACAGCCATAAATCCATCCACTCATCCACCTTTGTGTTTCATCTTCCATCCATCCACTTACCGACCATCTACTAAAATTTCAAATTCCTTTTTATTCCTCTATCCCTAGTCTATCTACCCACTCCTCCATCCATCTACTGTTCCATCTCCCAACCTCCTCCTCATCCACCTACTTCAACCTCTACCCACCTACAACCATCCTTCAATCCCGTTCCATACAACCACCTTCCCATCCATCCATCCATCCTATCCATCAATCATTTATTTATCCATCCATCTACACTCCCTCATCTCTGCCTCCTTTAACACCAACCTCCCTTCACACATGCACACCCCCTCATCTACCTTCCTTATCCATCTCCCTCTATTCACATTCTACCTGGGGACTAGCCATCTAGTAGTACTGTGCTGGCACTGAACTGGCTGGCCATTTCTTAGCTGAATTAGATCTATCTATTTTCTTCAAGGAATTGCTGTTACAGCAGGAGAGATGGTCATGACTATAGAAAACTGAGGGAGGAAAGAGGAGAAGGTGAGTGCCTGGGCTTGGGTGTTTCTGGCAGAGGTGATGTTACACCCACATCTAGACAGAGACGAAAGAGCTCATATGGGGAGAGGAGGGGGGATGATAAGCCTGTCAGGTCCCCATTCCTATAGGCCTCTGAGACTTCCTTCAGAAGGGAGCTCTGGCCACTGATTTCTTCTTCCTTTCCTCCCAGAAACAAGAAAACAAGTGGGGCTCACTGAAGGAGAGAGAGAGAGAGAGAGAGAGAGAGAGAGAGAGAGAGAGAGAGAGAGAGAGAGAGAGAGAGAGAAAGAGAGAGAGAGAGAGAGAGAGGATTTCTATCTTCACAGCCTTATTTTAGGTGATGGTCTTGAGAAAGAGGGATGAGTCACTGGCTGGGACTGAGTGATGGGAGACATTATGGTGGGACCAGGCTGCCTGGTCTTTGAGAGAGCTGGGCTCTAGGTGGGTGGCTTGTCAAAGGCAGGGATTTGGATCTGGGATGAGTCAAGAATTGGTTAGGATCCAGATTGGGTGAGAGTAGGAGAGTATGGAGGGAATATTGACTGGCTGAGGTGGAACCAGGAAACCATGGGGTCTGGAATGGGCCTACACTCACCTGCCAGACTTCCATTCTTGACGGTAAGTGCATAGAAAACATCCAGAATCCTGTGGGCAAGAATAAGCCACTTTACATGGCAGGCTACAAGCCTGGGTTCTGGAGTTAAAGCATCTGGTTCAGACTTGTGTGACTTGGGAGAAGCTACTTAATTCCCCCACCTCTCAGTTTCCTCTCCATAAAATGGGAATAATAATAATAATAATAATAATAATAATGTTCAAAGCATTTCTTTTTGTCTTTCACAACTGCCTTTCTTTCTTTTTTCTTTTTTTAAGATGGGGTCTCACTATGTGGTTGAGGATGGTTTTGAATTCCTGACCTTTCAAATACTGCTCAAAATTGTTCTTTTTTTCAAAATTGTTCTTGATCATCATTTCATTTGAGCCTTACAACACTCATTAAACAGGTGGGATAAATAACCAGATGCCTGGGGGCAGGATCTTGCCCAGTGCCTTGCTTACGCTTAACCCTCACCTCTCCCTCCCAGGTCAGGCCAGAGCTTGGGGATGCCTCTATTCAGGTTGGAGGCCTTGAGGACGTACCAAAAGCACAGAGGACCAGGACACCTGTCTTTTCCACGAGCTTCTGACAGAGCGCCTTGCACCTGGAAAGTTGAGAGGGCATGGACAGGTTGGTACAGGTCCTGGCAGGTGACCCTTCTGTTTCACCTACTTGTCCTTTGTCCCTCTCCCTGTCTATTCTTCTGCTCCAATGGCTCTTCTCTTAGAACCTCTAGAGTCACCCTGTCCCTCAGCTCCTCACACGACACCTCTGTCCCACCTGGCTGGGAGCCCACAAGTGGAGGGGCCAAGGCTGGGCCCAATGGAAATATTAGGGAAACATTTAAATGTAAGGTTTAAGTGAACTAATATGGTGGATGGCTTAGCAGGGATTCAGAAGAATTTACATGGATAGAACAGGCCCAGTGGGTCCTCTGTGGGGAGCAGGAAGGAGGGTAGCTTGGACAAGAAGGGTGGACAGGATTTCAGAGGCAGCAGACTGTGGAGCTGAGCAATGGTGTGTGTGTGTGTGTGTGTGTGTGTGTGTGTGTGTGTGTGTGTGTGTGTGTGTGGTCACAGCTGTGCTGAGATGGGGAGATCTGACAAAAATCAGATGGACAATGTCTCATAAGGTCTGGCTACCAAGGGGAGATCTAAACCAATGAAGAGGGAAGCTGCCACAGTCCCTAAGCCCACCTCCCACTCTCCCCTGCTCACCTGCAGGTGTTGAACAAGACTTGCTGGGCCTGAGTCCTCAGGAAGCAGGCCAGGCAGGTGAACCAGGCTGTAGAGGAGATAGGTGGGCCATGAGAAGTTACGTCCTCCACTTGGTCCTATTGCAAGCACTCTGGCTGTCCTGGGGCTGGAGTCCCTCTTGAGCTGGGGGACCCTATGGACTTGCTGCTTGAGCCCAGGCTAGCCCCTGGCTCAGCTTGTGGGTAAGGGCTTACTTGGAGTGAGCACAGGTCCTGAGGGTGGGTATAGAAGTTACAGGCCTTGCTGACTGAGGAACACAAGAGATGGCATATGCTAATGTCCCCAGACATTGGGAGTCTGGCTGAGGGTGTGATTGTTGTCAGGTTCAACTCTGGAGCTCAGAATAGACCAAGGTAAGAAGCAGGGGTTCAGGAAGGTGGGAGAATACAGGGTGGAGGAAGGAATGAAGAAGGTGGCTTAGAAGATGGATGAATAGAAAAATGGATGAGAATTTGGAGAACGAGAGGATGGATGGATGGATGAACAGAGGGGGTGGGGGAGTTGAAAGTTGGATGCATGTCCATATTAACGAATAGGTATGGGGAAATGATGAATGACTCAATGGATGGACAGATAGATCCATGGAGAGATGGACGGATGGACAGATGGATAATGGGCAGATGGGTAGAACCAGAGTAGAGGAGGCTGATGGGTAATTCTCCCTTGCCAATTTAAGCTTCCCTCTTACTTTCCCTTTTAACCACCAGGGAGACCTTGGCTGGAATGGGTGGGGAGGCCTGCAGCTCTTTGCAAACCCTGAAGCCCAAGCCCCAGGAGAGTATATTCTGAGACTGGGAACTCTCTCCTGGCCCCTGGTGCTCAAGCTGGCTCTTCCATATATACGTACACAGATATCCCAGCATGAACTGGGTCAGGTTGAGGGCTGAGGTGTTGGTGCGGAAAGGCAGCATGAGGTCATCATCTGCAGAAAGCACAGACAGTCAGGCCAGACTCTGGGACATAAGCTCACAGAGACCTGGGGACCCCAGACTAGGTATATGGCCTCCACTTCTTGCCCAGTACCCATGAAGCCCAGGACTTCCTCCTTGCTCACTTGTGCTTTCTGAGGACTCCTCTGCCACCCTTCTGGTGTTCTGGCCTCGTGTGTTGGTCCTGGGAATAACAAGATTCACAATTGTATTTTCCATCATTTATAGTATATGATGTCACCATGTATCAGATTGACACATGGTGGAAGGTTCGATTACTGAGACCAAGTGGCTTCCAGCCAGCGGCATGTCAAATCTTGGTTTCTTTTGAGGACTCGGCTTGTTGCGACCATTATACGTGAGTCACCCCAAACCACCTGCTTCTTGTTGCTGGCAGAAGCCTGGTTTTATTCCCGTTTCTCTGACTACCCCTGTGATCTCCAATGATGCTGATTGGTCAATGATTGCTGTGGTCCTTAATTCCCTCTGTAGTGATTGGTTCAAGGGTAAGGGAGTGGACAGGGCTGAGAAAGGGTAGGATGGGGTGAGAGTGCGAGACTGAAGGAAAGTTTTTGCTGAAATGGGACCTACAGAGGCTATGCCTACTCCCCTTCCTTGCTAGACAGCCATGTTTCTAGATGACACTGAACTTGTGGTAGCCTTCTGACTATAAAACATGCTAAAAGAGCAGCATCACAAAGGAACCCGGATCTTAGGCAGCATCAGAAAACCATAGAGTTCATGCATTCTGGCACCATCTGCACCTTGACACTACCCTTCATAGATAATGTTTAGTTCACAAGGCAGCACTCTCCCTCTGTATTTATGTACATTTTTTAGCTGTTGCAGCCTGGATATTGGACATTCCCCAGAGCCCATGAGTTAATGCACAAAGAGGGAAGGAAAAAAAAAAAGGAAAAAACTGGCTACCTCTGGTGTACTTCATAAGCCCCTACCCTATGGACAGATCCAGTATGCGCACTGAGGAAGGACCCCAGCAGGTAGGGGACAGAGAAGAGGAAAATGGGGACACCTTCACAAGATTTGCTCATACAACATATATACTTATTCATAATAAGATATTAAATAAAAAAAAAGAATTGCTTAGCCGGGCATGGTGGCACACGCCTTTAATCCCAGTACTTGGGAGGCAGAGGTAGGAGGATCATCATGAGTTTAAGGCCACCCTGAGACTACATAGTAAATTCCAGGTCAGCCTGGGCTAGAGTGAGACCCTACCTCGAAAAACAAAACAAAACAAAAAAAAGAAAAAAGAAAAAAAAAAAAGAATTGCTTCCCAGGAGATGCTTTTTGCAGGTGCTGTGGACCTTTTTAGGAGGTGGGGCCTAGTGGGAGGTCCTTAGGTCACGGACATGTGTCCCGAAGGACTGTGGTTCCCCAACCTCTTCTCTTTCTCTCTTTGCTTCTTAGCTCATGAGGTCGACTCCCTCCTCCACACTCTCACTACCATGCATTGCCACAAAAAGTAAAGGGGCAGTTGATCATGGGTTAGAACCCCAAACCATGGTCCAAAACAACCCTTTTCTCTATAAGTTAATTATCACAGGTATTTTGTTATAGTGATAGGAAGCTGTCTCACAAGAGCACAACTGTGCTAATACATTATTTATTGTGGTGGTTTGAATGTAAATATATGTCCCCCATAGACTCAGTTTTTTGTTGTTGTTTTCGAGGTAGGGTCTCACTCTAGCCCAGGCTGACCTGGCACTCATTCTGTAGTCCCAAACTGGCCTCGAACTCACAGCCATCCTCCTACCTCTGCCTCCTAAATGCTGGGATTAAAGGCATGAGCCACCATGCCCAGTCATTCAGGTATTTTTGATTAGCTTCCTGCTGAGTCTGCAGCAGGCAGAGCCCTGCTGGAGCAGGTGTGTCACTGGGGGTGGATCTTGAGTCCAGCCTTGCTGTAGAGAGCCAGCTTGAGCTCTGGCTGTTCATGCTTGCTGGTGCTGGCTTCTCTCTCTCTGCTGTGGATGTATGATGGAGTGAGCCAGCTTCCTCTGCCATGATGAAACTTCCCCTAGATTCCGTCAGCCTGAAACAAACCCCTTCCTCGCACAAGCTGCTTCTGGTCAGGTGTTGTCGCAGCATTGAAAAGGTAACTGTAACATTTCACTCTTCCTGAGGAGCATATAGGTAGGTATGACTAGTATATCCTGAAATAACTAGAAGAGGGACTTGAAGATTCCCAACACAAAGACATGTTCAGTCCCTGATTTCATCAATGTACAAGGAATGCATGGACCATATCATCACCTTTTAAATATGTGCAATTACTATGTGTCAATTAAAAAGAGCTAAAAATGTGCATTTACATTTTCCGAATTTCACCCCTTGGCCCCCTCCCCTAGCTTGATTTGTTTCCCTCTTTGGATGTAGGCATTATTTTAAGTCAGAATTTCCGTTGCCTGCCAACAGGTGCTTCCTAGAAAAGAGGGTAGGACATTTGTTTCTCGATGCTGGCCAGAGCTGCACAAGGACACATGGAGCTGGTGAACACCCTGTACCTCTGGGCAGTTCTAAGCACATAGTAGGTGCTCAGTAAACACATGCTCAATGGCGGCTGCTCCAAGAGAAAGCCATTGCCAACCCGTCTGTCCTCAGCTGCTACATGCATAGTAGATAACACCCGCTTACCCCCAAGGAGAGGACAAGGGGCCACTTTTTGTGACCTATTAAGGTGGCCAGGAAAAGGAAGGGCCTCACCTCCTGGACCTGGCACCATGAGCCACATCTTCAGGTAGGGAACATGAGTCCCCGGGGTTTCTTGCACCTCGGGGCATCGATTTCCTTTTGTAGGAGAACTCTGGGAGTGAAGGAGGAGGAAGTGGCTGCTGTAGTCACCTCTGAGTATCTCTGGAAGGTGACATGCGGAATCTGCTGGGGTCAGGTGGAACTGTGGGCTCTGTGATCTCACAGAATAGGTGGGTTGGGGGGAAGACTGCCCAGTTTAGCCTGGTTCCAGAACCTTCCCTCAGAGGACACCACTGTGACTGACTTCTCATTTTTAAGATGGGAAAATTGAAGCCATAAGTTAGGAATGGCCAGAGGCTAGGCAGGGGTGAGACCTGGGGGGTCCATAACCAGGCCAGATTTTTCTTTTCCTGAGACCCCTTCCTGCCCCCAAGCTTCCTGATTTATCTTCCTCTAAGGTTGTGTTACAGTTACCTTCTCATTCCTAGCACAAAGCACCCGACCAAAAAGCAGCTTGTGGGAGGAAAGGGTTTATTTTGGCTTACAGACTCAAGAGGAGACTCCATGATGGCAGGGGAAAATGAACAGAGGTTAGACATCATCTCCTGGCCAACATCAGATGGGCAACAGCAGCAGGAGAGTGTGCCAACTAACACTGGCAAGCTAGGGCTAATGAACCATCAAAGTCCACCCCCAGAAACACACCTCTTCTATCTAGGCTCCACTTACTCAGTTATCATGCGCTGGGCATCAAGCATTCAGAACACATGATTTTATGAAGAAATACCACCACAGGTTGTATGAGACTAGATTTTATAATGGGCTCACAGGTAGGCAACATAACATCACATATGTAGTTGTTTTAATAAAGTTCTACTTTTAAAATATTGTTATTTATGAGAGAGAGAGACAGAGAGAGAATGAGACAAATGTGCCACTTTTTGCAGCTGGTCTACATGGGTGTCTGGGGAATTGAACCCAGGCCAGTGGGCTTTGCAAGCAGGCACCTTTAACTACTGAGAAATCCCCCCAGCTCCCCTCCAAGTTCTAGTTTTTACTGGGGAAAATTAAATCATAACTTAGTGGCAACGTCTAACTAGTTTTTTTTTCTCTTAGCCCCACCTGAAGAGAGTCTATTTGGATTGTGAAGTTCAAATGAATTCACTTTTACCAACCCCCCTCCATGGCCATCGCTTAAAATTGCAGGATAAGTATCTGAGAAATAGAATAATGTTCTCCAGAAATGGTCTGCCCAGTACCATGAATCTGCTAAGTGATGTGGCAAAAGAAACTGAAGCTAGCCATGGAACTAAGGGTACTGATCAGCTGACCTGGAGATAGAAAGGCTATCCTAGCTTACCCAGAAGCCCCAGGGCTCTCACAGACCTTCTACACGTAGAAGAGGGAGGATGTGGGGGACAGCTTGAGAACATTCACACCATCACTGCTAGCTTTGGAGATGGAGGAGAGGCCAAACGTCAAGGAATGAGGCTTTAGAAGCTGGAGCAAGCCCGGAGACAGTTCCTCTCCTGAGGTCTCAGCCCACATAGGCAGCCTTACTGATACCTCTGTGACCTTAGCCCAGTGAGACTCACGTTGATCTTCAGACCTCCAGAACAAGATGACCTCCAGCAAGATGTTAATACTGTGCCCCCGAGACTATCTGGTGAAGGGCAGACTCTGAAATCCTGCTACTCATTGCTACAAGGTCTTTCAACTGCTCCTTCATTAATGCAATAAACATTTATTAAGCACCAAGCACGTTCCAGGCACTGGATACAAGGTTGGGCAGAATCAACTGTCCTCCCTAGGGATATAGGTAGAGTGGTTGGCAGGACACCTGGAACTGGGGAGGGACTTAGTAAACAGGGTTTGCGTTGCTGAAGGAGGGCTTT